>JAHWFP010109955.1:18658-43546 GCA_023313725.1 Lithobius niger | reverse complement strand
CTGAAGGTACGTGAGGTTGACTACTTTAAATTTATTTACACTTTTTAGGTGTATTAACAAAACTTAAAATATTCACACGAAAATTGTGACAAAGTCCACATTGACCGTAACACTGCAATTTCATGTGGCCAATTTTTGTTAGGCTACTCAAAACAAAGTACTTGTTTTACTAGCGTTTTATAATTATCTTTATTATTATTATTTGTAATTTTAAATCTGTGGCTAAAACTAATGTCGTACCAATAAAACTTACGTGAGTCTTCCCGTTAAGGATTTAAAAAAAATCTGAAAGTCAGAGGCCATTAGAAATATTCCGCCCTTCCCTCCCTCTGGCCAGTCCGCCATTGTGAAAACAGGACATTATTTGCTTTGCTCACTCGTTCAATAGGAAACAACAACACAAATACGCGTAATAAAATATTGTAATATATCGCATTCGAAAAGCAGCGAGGATGGAGCAGTAATTAACAGCAAAAGTCTTATACGACCATCTCATTCATTGTACCATCCAGATTCAATCATAGAAATTCGGTGTACCATCCAGATCACCGCAAAGGTAAGTGATGACTCACTTTGTGTTGTTCGGCGCCATGAGAGTGGAGCCATCTCGACGTACACGATAGCCTCTTAACTGGCCGCAATGTTGAAGAGCTGACTTCCCAAAATGCGCAGTTACACGCCGCAATTTTTTGTATGATCTACGTTGAGCGCACGCCTTTACGCTGAGGAAGCGCTGACGTCAGCCACTGATCGTGTACTATTTGACGACGGTTTTTCGCTCAGAGACCTTTTTAGAGGTTAGCGAACTAAAACCGCCCTAACTAAATTAACTACAGCATAATACCTTGTGTACTGGCGCACTGCAACTCACCCACCCGCATACTTGAATTTCGTCAGATCAGAATTGAACAAATATGTCTGGTTTTTGAGATGTCGCTGATGTAAATCTGCTACCCCCGTTTTTTGGCCACAACCGCATTAATTCGACGTGTGACACGTCGAATTAAAAAGTGGTAGCCTAACAAATTTCAAATGTGAATCACCCTATTCTGAGAGACAACTGAAATATTTCCCAAACACCACTTCTACCAAAACTTACACGTTTATTCATTTGTATGCTTAAAATATTAACTCAGTTCAATGAAAGAAGATCTGTGCAATGCAGTTGGCCAGCCCGAAGGCAATAAGTAGTCCATGAACAACACACTTAGTTTTGGTCAGTTTTCCTTGTTGGCGAACCGCTGCCATGTAGGCAAGTGAGGGCAAGGTAAATGTGTACATGAGACCACACACCGAACCTGTATACCTGCAACAAAAAACACAACTCGTTGTTCAACGTAACAATAATTCCATGAAACATAACGTAAAACTCAAAATAAGCCTGTAGTATAGATCGGTTACAAGCTACTGCACTTCTGCCGATATTCTGAAAGCAAAACACCAGACATTCTGTACGCTGCAACGCCAATAAACTTTGTCCACATGGATTCGTTTACCAACCTTGTCGCCAAATGTGAAGTACACAAGGCTACCCACCAAAATACCTAGTTAGTTCTTTGCTGGACATCTTGACTTCTAGACTTTGCTTGTACCTGCGGATTGCAAACAGCAGTTCGATGTGTATCTGGTCAAGAATGCAGTGCGATACACGGTAAGAGCACAGCACCACACCTTGACAAGTTACGTAGGTCAAGCTATGCATTGCAGTGACTAAAAGTTTCTTAGTGCAGTTTTTCAATATTCGTGAAGAGGTTGGGAGATTTGTATCACATTGTTGGCCGGCCATTAACCAATATGACAAATGATGGTATACAATAAATTGAGCTGCAACCGGCCACCACCCAAAGAGCCCACATCAGCCAACTACAATGCCGAACAAGACTGGAGATAGAATCAGCATATCTACAAATCCAAGATGGAACGCTATCAACCAACATCAGGGTACATAAGCGAATAAGTTACTCGGGTGTAAAACAACATGCCAAATTTACCAGAGGGGGAGGAGGGAACGTTAAAATTGGTTTCTATAGCCTAATACAGAAAAAAACACTACCTGTAAATTCTTGCCTTCAGTTCCTGTTGTTAGGGATGTGCAATGCTCGAAAAACTCGAACCGAGCCAAACCGAGTATGCAACGTATACTCGAACTCGGCTTGTCGCTTGCATCCATACTCGGAAAACTCGAATCCGGTGAAAATGTGATAACTTCGCCAATTTTGGACCGATTTTGACGTTCAAATATACCAAATTCATCGTCTCGACGAGAGCTTTCCAGTGGAGTAAATTAAAAGCCACTAGCTCAAACCACTAAAGTTATATCCTAAAAAACTGGAAAACCAGTTGTGCACGTTGACCGACACAGTCCGTTAAGCAGCATTCTAGTTATTATTACACTAACAAATAAAAAAGACACTTGCAAAATAAGAGTGTACACCAAATACTCGAACTCTGCTTGATACGCGATTCTTCTGTTGCAAATTCGGCTCGGCTTGACTCGAATTAAAATTATTCTACTCGCACATCCCTAGTTCCTGTAATGCTTCTTTCTCTTAAGGTTTTTTTTATCTACTTGATCCAGCCAGCTGCGTAACCTCGACTGCACACGTGCCGTCCCTCCTAGAAAAGCTTTCGGGCGACGCAGTCCGCCACCTTTTTTCCTCTCGCTAGGATATGGTGGTGATACAAGAGGGGAGGCAGGGAAGTGGGTACAGATAGTGTACATTTCCGTATTAGGCTGTAGAAACCAATTTTAACCAGACCCCCATGGAAAAGTTGGCTTTCTATTAGCCGTTACGGTAATATCCACTACCTGTAAATTCTTTCATTTACAGTAGACGTCGTCAATGAAGGTGGCGTGTGTCACATGACGGGTTACACTGAGGTTACAAGCTAGTTCCCCCAAAAGTTTATTAACTTAGCACTTTATTGAAACAAAGACAAATGTGAAACAGTGAATTTGGTTCTCTTTCGTAAAATGTGGTGGCCCTGAAAAGGGCCTTTTTTTGAGGAGGGGCTTGCTTCTGTCTTGAAAAGTGCTTAGAGGGGTTGGACGACACATCGGCTGTGATGGCTCCCAGACGGTGCAATCCATCTTCTTGTCTTGACTTATCCCTGAAGAAGTGGCTTGTGAAGATGGATTGACTTCTCCAGGATGCCGCTTGGAGGATTTCAGCAATTGAGACGTGGCTGTGGAATGCCCAGGAGGTAGAGAGTGCCATAAGTTCATGAGCGGCGACCCTGATGTTCTAGTCAGACCGGTCAATGTTGAGGCCCAGACATGCGGTGTGGATGACTGTTTTGATCCGTGTTGCAATTATGGTGGCTAAAGTAACTCCAATGTTGTCCTAGAGGAATAAGAAAAGTTGATTTCTGCTCTTGTAGCATTCGTCAACTTCTGTCCTTTTGATGTCGTAGTGTAAATCACGGACAGGACAGAATAGACATTCTGGTTTATCGCCATTTATGTTTGTGAGTGCAGGTATAATGATAGGCTTAGAAGTTGTCGAAGAAGCAGTAAGTGGGGTCGCTTGTATTTTGCTGCATCGAAGGCTGGATGCAAGTGTTGTGAGGAACACGGTTTTATGGGTCAGGTGACTGAATTGGTTCATAGGATGGTTTCATCAGCGAGTTAAGAACGATGGCCAAGTCCCAGGTTGAAAAAATCCTGTAGATGGAGGGGCATTCGACTTCAAATGATTTTAGCAGTGCGGAGATGGGAAAGTCAAGGAGAAGTGTGTCGCCTGCAACTTTGAAAACGGAGTTAGACCAAGATGGTGGATCCCTTGAGGTCATCCTTAAAGAGGTCGTGAAAGAAGACTAGTAAGTCTCTGGAAGATGGGGACTTACTGGATTAGTTTTCCTTGTGATATACCAATGAAACCACATTGATTTTATTGGTTGATTCGCGTATAGCCTTGTTTGCGATTCTAGTGGCTTGGTTTTGAAGAATGGCTGCCTCTTTGATGAGTGAGATGATAGTAGCCACCAGTGGAGAAATAAGTTTGTCGGGTTCTGGTGGTAGATTGCTCCCCTTCTTTGCGTTAGGACTGGGAGGTTTGGTAAGCTTCTTGTTTGGTCGATGATAAGGTTCAGAAGTCGGGGGGAACTAAGGAGTTTGGGGAACCAAGGCCTGGAGTTTGTTCGATTTTTGCAGTACTGGTGAAAGAAGAGTGAATGGTGGGAAGAGGAACGGGTCGAGATTCTTCCATGGGAAGGTTAGTGCGTCCACTGCCCAAGCTTGACTGGCCGGATGGGCTGATAAATTGAGGAAGTCCGGCATTGTGCTTTGTGGGAAATACCGTAAGTCGACCATCGGCGTCCCCACAGTATGAAGAGAGATTTGCAAATAGATTTCTTAACCCCCTGAAGGAGGTTTTTTTTTTGCGCTAGGCATCAGCTATGACATTCCGGTTGCCCAGGATGTGAAGAGGAAGAAGGGTTAGGTTATGAACATGTGATGTTACAGATTTCCAACGTTTTTCAGTTTCACTTTTGAAACAGATTTTTCCCTGAAAATTCAAGAAACAATACGTATTGATTTCTTCTGTAGTGGTATAGTGTTAATTTTCCATCTTCAAGAAGAAGGAGGGTTGTTTTCAGGGTTTGGCATATGTTGAAAATGGTCGATGAGATGTGATGGAGTTGGCGTGATTGGATCCGCCTTCTTTCAGGATGTAGGCTACAGCTGTTGTGTTGTCCAAGTCGACTTGGAGTACTTTGCCTGAAATCAGGTGCTGGAGGTGTAGGAGAACGTTGAGGATTTCTTTCATTTCCAGTACATTTACGTGGTCCTGAGTGTTTGGGGGGGGGGGGGGGGCTTTTTCCAAAGGCTTCGTGGAGATCGACGTGGCTTCCCCACCCTTCTTTGGATGCATCCATAAGGAGGTGGACATTTTGGATTGGTTCGTGAAGAGGAACGGATTGTGAGCTGTTTTTGATGTCTGACCACCGTAGGAGGCTTTCCAAAGGGAAGTTTTCACTTGTTGGCTTTATGGCGTTCTCTGGTAATATTTAAAAAAAAAAATACTAGAATTAAACAAGTTTATTTTTAGTTGTTTAATCGTTTTAGTTGACGTTGGTAATTTGACCCAATAAATGCTGCCGCTGAAGCAAGAGCAGGATGGGGCCTGCATACGGGTATCTTTTAAAGAAGATGGCACCAAACGCTGTGCGTTTACCGTGGTAAAAAAGCTAAAAATATTCAACATTGCTAAAAGCGAAAGCAATAGGGCTGCAGGACGACAATTTGACATGGGTGAATCCGTAATATGACGCTGGCGAAGTCCTGAACCATTAACATCATAAAGTCGCAGTTTACATACGCATTTTTTTTTTGTACTTCGTCGAGAAGGGATGCGACTTATATGCTAGTCAATCCACGGGTAAGAGATAATTCCATTTTATGTCCTCTTTGCTCCAACACCAGGGGACTATCCACTCGGGTTTATTTGCTTGAAGAACTCGGGTCTCACAACGCTCGTCTTTCATTACTGTTTTTATTTCTTTTTCTGTGATAGGTTTGCAGTGGTTGTAAAGAGGCTACAACACTGCTACCTGCTTAACAACATTAAAATAAAAGAAATTGTAGTTGATGCGCTAGGTAGTCAAAAGTTCTTACCTGATAAGATCTCCTATGTGAGGATAAAACATGGCAAACAGTAACCCTATTGTAATGAGAACGTAATTCAGGGGAATGTATAGTTTCCAACTGGAATAAATGAATACATAAAATAAAGTTAGAAGAATGAAAAAACGGTCTGGCCAAGTCAATACTACAATATCACGATAAGGCTGCTAAAAATGAATTAAGTGTTTCTCAGGATTGGTACTAAAAAAAATGACGTGAGCAGGTGGTGTTTTTTTTTTTTTACTTTTTATTTGTGATTTGATAGATGCGGGCAACAGCATTTTTTTTTTTTTTACCAAACTAAACAAAATCAAATCAATAGCTTACATTTTATTGTGGAGTACAATTTTAATGCCAGGATCAGAGTGCAACAGTTGCACATTTCATAGAAGTCACTCTTTGGATTCAAGGTTTAAGTCATGACATGCCTCTGAATGGCTTTAGATTCCTTTCGAGGCAATCATGTGAATGGAGCAAAGAGCTTATATGTAGGGATCGACCGAGTCCGGAATTATATTGAACCGGATACTGGTTCCAATACGACCAAAACATTGTCGCCGTAAACATGTTGCATGCTTCGGTAAAATAAATCGTGGTAGAATAACTAAGCGATCTACGGATATAAAAAATTGCAGATGTAATAATTACAGTGTAAATTATTGCAATAAAATATACTAGGGACAATCATATTAGATTTTCATAACTAAAAAAAAAGTTGACGTTAGACTACGCGCTTACGAAAATATTCACCTTCCATTACAGTAGATGTGAGACCTTGAAAAGATAACGTCCTCTGGGTTTTCGCCAGCGTTTGTAACGAAAAGCACAGAACAGACACATACAACCTTCCTGTCTGTACCCGAAAACGAAAAGTGAGGATTGCAGGCTGGTGCTGCATTGTTAAAGGCAAAGTAGGCTAACCTCATTGCATTGCAGGTGTAAGAAGGGTTTTAAACGTTTAGGGGTTTAAAAGTTTCGGGTAGGAAAGCAAATCGAAAACGATTTTAGAACATACTAGAGGTTAGTATTTTATAGATAGTAATAATCCAAAATACGCGTGACAAAGTACCTAATGTTGGAATTACATCTCCGTTGTATGCAATGGCGGTTTTTCTTTGCAAATGGGGCTTTGAATTGAGGATGCGTCGGGAGTTTTAGAAATGGTTTTGAAGTGACGATAAATCGTGGTTTGGACGCCAAGGGGTTAAATTCGAAAAGTAAGATGGTTTAATGATGGCATCAAAAACTAGCAAGAAATAATAGCACGATAAACCAAAGATGACTTCCATGTTGCAAGAGTCGAGACAGTTTCGTTCATAAAATGAAAAAAAATAAATACAGCTGTAAAAAAAGCTGTAAATAAAAGACCTGTTGTGCTTTTGATTTTTTTTAATCAACCAAAATTCAATAATTTAAATTTAAAATAAATGCATAGACTATACTGGTTTCATAAATATTGCAAAATCTTTCGAAATGAAGCAGTAGGCCAATCAATGAGAAATCCTGTTTCTTGTGTCTTTATTCTTGTATCGGCCATGCGTGGTTTAACTCTCTAACTCCCACTCGCGTTTCTCCAATGTAAACAGCACTGCACTCATCACATGGGACTCTGTACATTCCTTCACGTGTATTTGGGATCTTGGACAAAACACTCTGGTCTTTCTCGCTCGTCACTTTAATCCGTTTTTTCAGCAGTTCGTCTTTGATATTTCCACCATTCTTCAAGAATGTTTTAAAACCTTTTTCTTTTAGCACTCTAGCCACTTTCTCGCCAATTCCCTTGAGGTGGGTAAGACCCACTCTGAAACAGCATCATTGCATCCCATCTCATGGAAACGAAGCATGAGATTGGATGGAGCAAAACGTCTACACTGCTAAAACCCAACGACCCATATGATCATCATTTAAGAGGACTAGAGTCCCTGGCTACTCAGCAACATGTAAAAAATGGAGCTACTCTAATAAATACACAAGGTGCTTCTAATCCAGGGATCAGATTTCTACTGCGAAAAGATTATTCAGCAAGACTCTCAAGCCGATGGGAGAGAGGACCTGCTGCATGTAGTAGGCCCATCGCATCCAGTAAGCCAGACGCATCCAATAGGCCCGACGCATGCAGTGGGCCACGCCAAGCGCCGGTTTCTAATCACGATGTCCAAAACGATGTAGTTACAACCTCTACAAAATCTCTTAGCGCCTGACGAAGACGGACAAATACTGTCTGTTGAAAATTCGCAAGAATCTGATGAGATTCCTGCAACCTGAAATTGTGCGTTAAACTTTCTGGACTGACATTTTTATCGATATGAGCTTTCAGAGTAAAAACCGCTACAGTATTTTTAATTATGGAATTAGTCTAGACACGATATTCTAGTTCAGTAGCACGCATCTGCAAGCAGTGCTAAAACAATTGTTACATCCAACAATTCCCATGTGGGGAATTACAAAGAATCCACACTAGCACACAATTAGAACTAACTTGGTAAACCCCCGAAATGAGGCGTGCCCAGTTTTATGGATTCTAACAGGAGTGTATACAAAACAACAGGAGTGCGCGTGGCTAATCTATGTTAGGAGTGTGTATTTCAGTGCGTTGTACTAACGACAGAAGGTACAGCAATACTGCGCTTGCACAAAGTTGTCTGAAATTGAAAAGTACCACGCGAACAGACGTGTACCACGAAAGAATTGCTCTATTTCATTGTTGGGTAGGGTAACTTACATATGATCTCGTTGAGTTTTTTATTATATTTACTTTGACATTGTTTTCCCGTTAAACACCTAAAAAGAAGACCTAACATTAGCCGTGAGAACGTGGCACACACCTCTAACACTCACGTAGGTGGCGACCTCTGCCAACAAATTCCTACATCACTGTAGATTCTTCTGACTTAGCAGTATAGTGGAAGCTAAGGCGACACTCTCCCGTTGTTTTCTATAAGCTCCTGATTCCAGGTACCGGTATTATTGTTACTCTTTCAGACTTATAAGCACTCACCTTGGTTGCCTACTATCCAAGACTTGATAAAGAAACTGTATCCTTACTATGTACATGAGAAGAGGGAAAACTGACAACATTTGAAGCAGAAGAAAGAGCCGTGCAACAAATGTCAAAATGTCTGCACTACGAAAGTTGTTCAACAGATTCTGAAAAAAAAAAAAATTATAATGAATTGATGAAGATACGGCAGTTCTTGTAAGTTTCGCTGTACAGTATTACTTAATAGTTGGTTTATTGTAAACTTACGTCCCCGATGCAAGATTTCTTAAGAGGGAACGTCACATAAAACGTGGCGCCAATAAATATATACGTAACAGCAACCAAACAATAAGCAATGGATAGATCTCGAGCCTAAATATTGAAAAAGAAATTGGTTTTATAAATTAAACTTCAAAGAATACTGATAATATATGCTGTGCAGTGGGTACAAGGCACAGAAAAAAGTTACAAAAAAAAAGTTCTTATCAAATCTTTACACTTCACACTTTTGGAAGACTTACATTGTTTTCAGGCTTACGCTGAAGTTTCATTATTGCCGTAACACAATTATGAATGAAGTATGCCAGTGTTAGCGTACCAGTGAGCACTGGAAAAGTACTGCTAAATTCTGAAATACGAAGACTAGATTACAACAGGAAGAATTACCGTAAATATTTAATAACGAACAAAGAAAAAACGTACGAGGGATATAATCCAAATTGTCAGTGTTATTAAAATCAACATTGATTCCCCACTGGGCACCCTTGGCGATTACAAATCCGGCAATAAAAAACACTGACAATGTACCTGGTAGCAGAAAAAAAAAAACTCAAATTAGTAATGTTACGCTATAATAAAAGCTAGTATGTCACCATTCGCCAATCAAGTAAAACACTATCATAGTCCAAGTTAACTCTCATAGTACGCATATACAAAATGACTACTAGAAGTGCATATTAACAACACTTTCAACTGTTACTGCAGCAGCAGTCACAACTGGTCAGGAGACCTTGGAAAGCACGTGCCATTTGCTATTTAATGTCTTACAAGCATAGTTTATCAAATTTAGGCATTTATTAGCACATTTATCTATTGCAAAAACGACCCAGATATCTGATTTGTACACATAATCACTTATGAATTTTGAAGAGATAATAACGCTAAGTCAAGCCAAGTAAAATGAGCCTGTCGGCATTCATAATCACTTACTTGTTTCACACAATGCAACACCAGAATTAAAACAAGTTCATTGCTGGGCTCTTGCAAACTTTCGGGGCTTTGTACTGCCACCTTCATCAGGCACAACCCTATTAGAGTTCATAAGGGGCACTGCATAGTGTTTGAACATGTTGATTGCTAATGATTCGAGAGCACAAAGATGCCCATTATGTACAAAATACATCTGTGCGATTGAGGTCCATGTCCTACACGATGGGTATCTTCATGCTCTTGAGTCATTGGCAATCAACAGGTTCAAACACAATGCAGTATCCCTTACGAACATTACAGGGGATGTCTACGATGACATTAAATAGCTTGTGGGGCCTGAGTTGGCTTCCATCCTTGACTGGGCGATCCAGTTGTAAGGACCGTGTGGTTAATATCGGTGGTGCACGCGTCTAGCATATTTGAAAGTGCCTCCTTTGGGACAGACACCTTTGATGTGTGATGTGACGACTTTTTAAATAGTTTTGTTGGGAGTTGGTTCTAGTGAAGGTGATAGGTTTCACCAAAAATTTAACGGACAAACAATTGTGTGTTCTGTGGTGGTATATGTGTATATTATCTGAAGATTTATCTATTGCATTGTTTAATTTTCTTTTAATGCCAGTATTAATGTATAAACGTTGTCTCGCAGGCCTGCCCCTTGGCCCTGTCTAACCTCTGCTGACGTTGTGTTTGGGCTCCTCACGAGTGAGTTTGCTGCCAATTCCTGCCCAACCTTCGCAATGGCTGCAACAAGTCAGGGCAGCAGCGAGTCAACCTGGAGCACGGATGAGCCAGACACATCCAACTCACCCATCAGTGCTTGATGTAAAATGTGAAGCTCGAAGAATAAACGCTTAGTATCCGTGGCCGTGAATCCGCATCATTTCTTCTCTTCTCAATTGACTGGTATGCCCTTATACATCTGAGCACAATTGCGGTTACTGTAATACCTATTACTATTTTGAGTGTCAGTCCCTATTGTCAGTTGCAGTTTTGGAAATTACAACTAAATTTCAAGTCGCCTATTGTTGGATTTAACTCGCTGAATGATGAGTAACACCCGACAGCAGAAATCTTTGCCCTGACCACAAAATATGTGGTCACACAATAATTAAGATGTAAGCTGGCCCCGTAGCAGAATCAGAGCGACGCGTGACGCTACGTTGCAGTACGGCTGGTGGTGTTGCAGTACGATTTATCCTGCCCATTTCTCTTTCTAGGTCTTCTTTTTCGATAATTTTGCCAAAAAATTGACCGATTTTGACGTTCAAATACACCATTTTAACTGTTTTTCGAGAGCTTTTGAATGGTGCTATTACCATGATGATAGCTTTGGTCTTTCTTAAGTTGTTTAGCAAAAACAACCTACAAAGGTCTAGAAAACAAGTTCTCGCTAGAAATTTGTTCATTAACCCAAATAGGCCTAACTCAAAATTTTGCAAAATTTCCCCTTCACACCCTACCTGCAACCCGTAGACACCTCCCTCTTTCCGCAGACCGTTTCGAATTTGTAAAAAGCTTGTCGCAGACCGGCTGAAAATATTCTGCTTCTGGGTAAGCTGGTAATTTGAAAACTAATCATGAATATTTTCAGGATACGGATTTTGATGTTGGAATACAAACAACATTTTGAAGGTATTTAGCAGTTAACTGTTCAGAAATTATGAGGGATAATGTAAAAAGACAGATTTCTTAATGCTGAAACTAAGTTTCAACATCTGTGCACTTAGAAAAGTCCTACGTAAACATAACGAGTTTGTTGAGAAACTTGTACTTTGGTAAATATGCATCTTCGTTTATCAAGTTGTTTTAAATTCTATTTTACAGGTTGATTGCTTGGTAGATTTTTGTTCGGTTTTGAAGTGTTTGGCGTCCGACTTGTTGAAGGTTTGTTCGGTTTGGTTCGGTTAAAAATTATTTGTGTTAGGTACATACTTATAAGATACTGACAAACAAAGCACAATTTTGCTTTTTTTTTATTCAATGATTATACACTAAAATGAATCTTACCAAAAGCGTTACACTTTGTAAAACATGTGGCCGACTTGAAGTTAACCAAGAAGCTCACAGGAATGATGAGAAGCAGAGGAGCAGTGAGCTGAAGTGTCCAAAACTTTTCAAACCCACTGTCCGAGTCGATTGTACTGTTGATTGAATGATTGCGGATTGAAAAATTGGCAGGCAGACAAACAACTGCAAGCAAAACAAACCAATTTTTTTCATACAAAGAGGAAGCTACAGAAAGCTAACGGGTAACGGGAAATGAAAAATAAAAAAACTGACCATCAGGAAAACTGTGATGTTCTGGTGGGGGCCATTCAGACTGATTCTGCAACATCTCTGCAACAAAAAAGAAAAGGCATATACATAGAAAACTTGTTTACCAAATAAATTCTTCAGTGACTACTACAGGCATTTATTAAATAATAGTGTACTGATGTAACCAACCCTCCGCTCATTTCGGTACAGTATTAGCGTCGGTATCAACATCTGTATCAGATCGCTACTGGTCTCAGATTGATATCGATGTTGGCACAATTTTGAGCCTACTGTCTTCTAGTATCCAATACACCATTCGCATGTTTTTTTTAAAAGAGCTTCCGAATGGTACTACGACCATTAACAGCCTACTTGTGGCCATTGTGGCTGACAGGTGAGAGCGCTCAGTCTCGTTGCTGGAGGTTTGCTGGATCTGGTCGAACCCCTGGAAAGGGGACCTAGGCAAAGCCCCTGCCTGGACTGCCGGCCAGGGTAGCGTGAGAGGCTACCATGCTCCTTCAGTGGTTACCCGGTTCAAATCCCAGGGTTGGCGCCTCCCTTTACCAGATATTTCTTCGCATCAAAAGTCTTGTAACGTTCAAAATTAAGCCGGTTCAGCCAAATAAGCAATAAATTGCTTCGGCTGACATAAGGCTCAAAGAAATTAATAAAAAAAAAAACGCCCTGGGCTGTTCGGAATAAATTTGGCAAAAATCAGATGGACGGCACTTACTCCCAACACTAAAACAATGCTTTTTTCGCACTTATGCACAAATTTAGTTTATTAGGTCATAATTCACCATTAAAACCGATTTTCAACCATTTAATTCTTCATGTAACTACAGGTTTGGAGATATTTGCATGCCATTATGGCAGTGACAGCTTCCATCTTGCTTTCAGGAGAAGAGAGTGAACCACAAGTCCTGACTCTCCCTTCCAGCTTGGATCAAACTTCCGGACAATATTAGTGCAAATGCATGGAGAGTTCCCAATCGCATTGGAAACAGTTAGTAAAATAGATGAATCTTTTGTTTAACTCTGTAGCACAAAAAATGTACGTAGAGTAGGAGTTCATCCGAAGAACAGGAAGCTATACAGCTGCTGGTCACCACTCCTGCTGCTAGGGGCACACCAACACCGCTCGAGCTGGTTGTCGCCATGCAGCATGATTGGTCGCCGAACGTCACCATTACGTCGCTGCTCATCCTCCATCTGCGACCAACGCACACCCCTAGCATTTGATTTCAATTTGTCCACCATTTCTTGGCGCCAAGGGCGACCTTGATAACTGGAGACTACTACGCTCCCATGCAGACTGCACTTACCGATTCCATGGCGAGCGGGACAAATGCCGCCGAACCGACTCTTGTGTACCTACCACCTGGCGCAGCAGTGGTTTACAGCGTGGAGACGGATTAGTTGTACGCTCAGTGGCCTTAAAAGTTTTACTTACAACAAGTTTCCGTTTTCAGCCAACACAAATTCACAAAATAGAGCAGAAATACCAATCCGAGAACAAATACAAAATTTTTTTAGTCAGACCACAAACATCGACCCTATTTGGTCGATGCCTAGAGCGATTGTGAGGTTCCAAGATGGCCTCACGGCTTAGTAGATGGCACGCATGATGCCATCCGATGGGAAATTCGGGCTAAGCTTAAAAGTTTGGTTAAATTGGGGCATCATAGGAACACTGTGAATAAAAGTCGTAAGAGCATCAAATTAAATAAGCGATTTAAGCTAGTAGTAATGGAAAGCAGTTTACAAGATAATAAGAAACAGCATTTCATATTTGTGTTTAGCGAAGAGCGTTTTAAGGGAGTGGATCCTTGCACCAACAAGGCGCTTAATAGTTGATTATTAGTAATCTCAAACTGATATTTATCAGTAACCATGAATGGGTTCCAAATAATATGTGTTACTGCAACAAACGTGCTCATAACATGATATGCCTAAAGGAAGGGTAATCGGAACGCAATTGCTGCTCACCACTGCTCCAAAAATCATGAAATTGCTTGTAAAAGCACCAAAATGCTTCCAAAATCAGACCCATTACAAGCCCCATCTTCCTGCTTTGGAGAGCGTCTCCATGCATTACTTCCGGAATCGACAAAGATGCCTCGCATCACATGTCAATAAGATTAATACACCCGAGTTAACCCAGAAGCTGAATAGCTCCTCCCTTAACTCTCTTCCCCCACGCTTCACAGATGGAGCCACTGTCCACAGCATCCCATCCCTCCTCCCTCGGGCATTATGAGCACCATAAGGAAAAATGTATGCCATTTACCAAAATGTCTTTTTTGGTAAAGAGTCATTTTGGTAAATAGCACACATTTTTTGTTATGGTACTCATAAAGCCAGACATACTGAATTTTTTATTGCAGTTGTTAAATTGTTGTTCAATATTATACAAACTGACAAAAGTCGGCAAGTCAAATTGGCTCGATTAGGAAATAAGTTTGAAGCTGTATTTATTTTGCCTAAGGCTAATTATTGAGCGAATAATTTCTAAAATGGACAAAAGCATTGTTCTAGTTAAGTCACCGTGGTAGTAATTAAGGGAATTGAGTTGTAGGCGACAGATGGTATCAGTCGAGCCTTAAATTGAACTTACTGAAAATTTTCTAGTTTGACAAAGTCAATTTTATTGTTCTAGTTTTAAAAATACTACACCATAACATTTAGTAGACAGCACCCAAAATATGCCTCGATTTAACCTATCACTGAAAATGGATCCATTATCTATACCATGCCATTAAGTAAGCAGACCAACACTTACGATGGATGAATGTTCCTGTGTTGTACAGGAAATTGGACATGAGGACCCAATAAACAATGATGGCGCCTAAAAGCGACGAAATGGAAAAGATACTGCTAGCCCATTCCGCCCAACGTCCAAGCAAGCTGCGGCAAACGTCGGAGAAATCAGTATCCCCAGAGTTCATTCCTGACCATTGAAAAAAAAAATTGTGAAGTACAACATGCAATGACTATGAGCAAAACAATTTCCAAAGTAATTATACTTCTCACCTACAATACTTGGCACTTGAATGACACGGTATGCTGTATAGAGGCATACACCAGCCAGGACTATCATGATGATAAGACCACATGCAAATCCGGCCTAAGCATGAAATGAAACCATTTTATCATTTATTAAACTCGTACACATTCTAACCTTAATGCGGCTACTCACTTTCTGCAGAGCCCAAGGCATTGACAAAATGGAAGTACCCATCATTGTGTTCCAAATGGCAAAACTGTAACACAGTTAAGCAATAGGAATTACCAAGTTAATGTAAACATCTATTTGCAGTAAAACTAAACGAACATCTACCAAGCCAGTCGAACTAAATCAATACTAACAAACTCTGTCCCCTAGATTCATAAATTAATTAAGGCAGAAGTTTCTTAATGCAGATAATTAAGAATACATGAACAGATTTCAAAAATATTTTCGAGAAATCACCTCAGTCGTTACACTTCCATAAATTCTGAACGATTGCAGTTTCTGAGCAGTCAAGAGTTTTTCTGCGATGCTGTTTTCACTAACTTCATTGCGTATGTCATCCATATGCTGCTTAAACCTCGTTTGGACTCACTTTCTCGTCTCACCGATGTAAACCGCATCGCGCACATCACATGGAACTCAATAAACACCCTTCCTAGTATTCCGTATCTTGGATATAACAACACTTCGGCCTGCATCATCTCCTCTACATGCCGTCCTTCTTTTCATCAGTAGCTCATCTTTTAGACTGCTTTCATTGCAGAGGTAGGTGTTAAATCCCTTTTCTGTCAGAATCTTCGTCATTTTTTCACTCGTTCCTTTGAGATATGAGCCCTACTTTTTTCTTCTCACTTCACTTTCTCTTGGTACTGCTAAATCCTTCTTCTTGTGACGGGTTTTCACCGTTTTCTCTATCATTGTGGACAGAAAGCAAAAAACCTGTCACTAGAAGAAGGATTTAGCAGCACCAAGAAAAGGTGAAGTTGAAAAGCAAGTGGGGCTGACATATCTTAAAGGAACGAGTTAGAAAATAACAAAGATTCTGGAAGAAAGAGGATTTAACACCTACCAGAGGAATGAAAGCAATCTAAACGCTAAGCTCCTGAAAAAAAGAAGGAAGATGTGTAGAGCAGATGATGCAGACCAACGTGATGTTCTGTCCAAGATACGGAATACCAGGGAGAGTGCTTATTGAGCACCATGTGATGGGCACGATGCGGTTTACATCGGTGAGACGAGAAGGGGAGTTCGAATGAGGGTTAATAAGCAACATATGGATGACGCACGTAATGAAACAAGCGAAAACAGCATCGCAACCCACCACATGGAGACGATGCATAAAATCGAATGGGAAAGAATTACCAAGTTGCTTAAATCAAATGTCCCTTTCGATAGACACCTTCTTCGTGGCCTGAGATAACTGGCAATCCAACAGCACGTGAGTAAAACGCAACACTTATGAACACACAAGGCCCCTCAAACCTGGGAATCTGTTTTCTCCGAGATAAGATTTACCGAACTGCTGTCAAATGGTTGGAACAACGTGCCTAACAAATCCGGGAGGCCGCATCAGCTGTAAGCGCGAACACCAAGTTCAAGAAGTGATTCAATGGAGACGATGTCATAAGAAAAAGTTTTAGCAATCACAGTGCCTGATGAAGACAGATGACTGTCCAGCCTGTTGAAGAATACTGGTAAAGTATTCATGTTCTGAAACTGTGCGTTTTTGTTTTTTCAACTTTAGGAATGTAAATATGAACTTTCAGAGTGAAAACCGCTACCGTATTTTCAACACTTGACATGCCTCAATATCCATGTTTTGGTGAAGTTTACTTTATGGGAAGGGGGGGGATGAAAATTTTTTCGTCTACGTTTAGGGGGCCATTCATATTTCTACAACCAGTCAGGGATGGGAATCAGCATTTTTCGGTATCGTGCAAAAAATTTTGCCCAACGCACCTCTTCCCCAGCGATACACAATACCGGTCCCTAAGATCAAGCGTGCTGAAAGCAAAAGGAAGGGATATCCCACTTGTTAACACAACTAGGAAGAGTCTGCGAAGGAGAAAACAAATTTAATGCTACTACATTTTGCAACTGATAAATGCACATGAAATTATGAATGTCTACTTGACAACAGCGCAAATTTCGTTGTCATGGCACTTATCGCTGGACGCAACCGAAAAAAAAAAAAATTGTTAAAGTCATCAACTGACTGACTAGGATTACTTGCAGCTAGCAAAATTTACATTACAAAGTGATATTTTTCATATTGGCTTTTGTTCAGGATATTAAAGTCATGGGTGGATTCACCCACGCCAAATTGGAATGCACAGTTAGGTAAACGGTCACAGCACTGATCTTACTTACATGGTGATAATACTACTCTGTCGATGTTCAGGAATTTCCACAAATTTGGCTGGCAGATGATACCAGAAGGTGTCAGGGATCACATGGTCAGGAATCCGCTAAGAACGGGAACACCAAATATTATTGTAAAAACCTTATTTCGTTATAAATATACACAACTCACTAAATGTAAATAATAGGAAAGTGTACGATATTTGCTACAATTTATTATTTTTCTCTACGCTGATCGGCCCAATATAATGCTGAAAGAACCTACCAAGTTTTAGCCAGAGGCAGTAGTGATCTCCGAATAAATATGGCTGCCACCAACTTTTCTACAAGGTGTACTAAGCCTGACTCATGTACTGACCAAAAAGTGTTCCTACAACAAGTAGTGATATCAGCTCCCCCCCCCACAGCCAAAAAAAAACACAAAAATCAATTGAACTGCTAATTGAGCACCAGCAAAATTAAGATGCCACCAGAAAAAAAAACTAGAAGGATAAGTGATAGAAACAAAACCCACAAGGGTGAAAGAACCCATCAAGTTTCAGCCAATCAAAGTAGGAATATCAGAACAAAAATGGCTACCACCAAGCTGCTACATGTTCTACCAACTCTAACCAAAAATCTACGCCTTAAAAAATGGTGATAATACCACCGCCAAGCTATAATCACACTGACTATTACTTCAGAAGTTAAATGAAGAACTTGACCATTGCTACAGATTTGTCGAATGTGTAGGAAATAGCAAATTAGATTAAAATAAAATATCACTTGTGTCAATGCTTTACCTTTTATTATCACTTCTAATAACTAGCAATTAAATCTTAGTGACCTACAACAGTTTGAGTGCATTGTTTTACAGTCGGCCTCCTTACCAGTATCACATCAGAAGGTGAAGTTAGACGACTGTAATACTGGAAGCGCATGTAATTTGCCCAAGAGTCCATATCTGCTGATGGGGTATCACTACTATCTCCATTTATTGTGTAGTGGTATGGACGCCTGGAGAGGATAAAACATGTGATAATATAGTGAAAGTTTAGTACAGGATTTCTGAGTATCCAAATAAAACAAATAAATACAATAAATTGTTGCAAAAAACTTCTCGTATGAAAATCATATTAAGTTTGTAGGCCCAGTGCCGTAGCAAGACATTTACTTGCCAGATGTGTAGCTCATTCAATGCTCCCCGTTATTGCTAGAACAGAATGAAAAATCCCTTCCCACCCCAAAAATTTAAAAGAAACATTCACACAGGAAGTTTTTATTTAACACCCAGCATTTCTTCACCCACTCCCCTTTCGGCACCTTCCTCACTTGCTTTTCCCTCCCCCAAAACACACCTCTCTCCAGCATTGTGTAGGCCATACAGTGTAAGTGGTAAGATAAATGGGAGCACTGGGCGCCGGACCTCGAGAATCTTACACGTAGCCCAGTAACCGAACAAGAATTTCCCCAAAATTTGATGACTGCAACTGCCATTTAAAAAATAGTGCCCTGTAAGTTTTCCACAATAGCGGCATACAACCATGGCTTTCAACAGAGGGCGTACCCATAACAATATCTTGGAGTGGGCCGCATGGTGATTTTTCTCTTTTGATACAGTTTTATATTAATTTAACACATTTTTCCATCGTTTTCGGCAGTTTTTTCACGTTTATTTACGTTGGAGGCACCCGCAGCTCCCTTGACTCATCTCTTGGATCCATCCTCACTTTCGATGCAGACATGTTTGCCCAAATAGGATCGGCAACCAGAAGCTAGTAGGCCCAATGTAGGTAATGAGTTGAGAATGAGAACCTGCGCTACTTCTGTTTTAAATGCCGTTGTGCTCTGCTTTGCAGGCCAGCTTTGTGGCACTACCGAAAGACGGCGTTGACATCGACTAACAAAAAGTACTTCAACAAGCGCTAATACGCAACCTTTTGATTCAATTCAAGGCGTTTTTAGTAGAGTTGCTAATAGAAATTTGGTGGAGTATATAACCATCATTTACTTCTAATGATGGGAAAAATTTTCCCCAATTCTAGATTTTCCCCACTGTAACCTGGTTACTTGGTTACGTAAGATTCACGAACCCTGCTGGGCGCTTCTTCTTCGATTGACAAGATATTTTTTCCTTGCCTCCTTATTTTTTAGCACTTTTACGTTATCCAGTTCTGGGAACATTTCTTTGGACAAGATGCCCCTCTGAGTACCAACTCCATAAGTACTCTTTTCCATGAGCACTTAGGCCATTGGATAAGCTCACTAGTGTAACGATGCCAGGTCATCCCAGTGACGCTCGAGTAGGGTGCAATCAGACACCTTCTTCCTCCAGTGCGAGCAAGGGAGAGTCGGTCTGCACGATAGTGTGCTGTGTGAGCAGAAGAGCGAGGATGGGGCCCCACCACGGGTTAGTTCTTCAAATCCGAAGTAAAGAGTTAAGAAAGCCTACCAGGTATGTTCGTATCATTTATCCATGTCATGGAGCGCCAGAGCTATCCGAGGGACACTCATGACACTAGCATTCACAGGAAAGTCATCATTTGGGGGTTGGGAGGTCAACAGAAAGTGGTGCCAAACGCATCCCATTTATCAGATTGACACAATGTTTTCACCTATCATATTAGCTTAATAATGTAGTATTTTCCTAATTGAAACCTACTAGGGAGGCCCAGGGGAAACCTTATGCACGTGGCTAAGTAGGGATTAGTGTTGCACTGTGTTAAGTTTTTGCAGGACGGTACGGTAGGGTGCTGAAAACGGCAGTCTACGGTAATATCACGGTAATTTAGGAAATAATTTTGCGTATTATTCACTTGAGCACAAAAGAATCAAATATGGCTCTTTGCATTAATTTATATACTAATAGCGGGACTTCACTTTCTTCTTGATTGGACGTTATTATGGCATCGACAACACAAACACGCTGGGACACTCTTGTTACTAAAGAGCTGCTTCCCCCCTCCCATCCACACCCCCTTCCGAAATGTGGGCACTTCATCTGCCTAGCAGTGGGATCAGATTTCACTCCCTCGTGCAAATTTCACACCTCCATATCAGCGCCTATTTGTGCAAATTTAGTTTAAAGAATTGCTGCCATAAAAAAGAGAGTAAAGCTGGTTCATGAATGGTCGCCAGCATCACGGTAATACTGCTGCTACGGTAATACCGTGGTGCTAAAAAAGGAACGATACTGATACCACAACATTTTTTACCGTCAATACCATGAGTACCGATTTACCGTGCAACACTAGTAGGGATGAAAAAAAATTGGGAACATGAGCAGAATAGCTGTTCCTCTTTGACTATACACGACAACTGCAGAAGACGACGAGCCATGACTAGTGTAATGGAGCAACAACTAGTGTACGGGGTATAAGTGAATGCGGCAAGAGATCTTTTTCGAATTGATCTTTTGAGTTCCGTAAGTCAACAGCGTAAGCAACAATGACCTAGGGAAATATTGTAGGCTCCGTTAAATGACAATTCCTACGAAAACAGCTTATAATTTTCAGAGATGGAGACCAGAGTAAAAGTTTCAATGGTTTCTGAAGGTTTCCATTGCCCCTAAAATGGTATGGTGAAAAGCTGTTATGAAGGTTAATTGATGAAATCTACACATTATAAGCCCTGATCCCGAAGTCCCAACAATCACTTTAAACTCTATCACTTCAACCAACAAGCCTCGCCACCTCTGTAAACAATAAAACTTCAATTTACCACACCATAATATTATTAGCCAGCAACAATGAATTGTTTAAACGATGCTGGGCGGTTAAAACTTAAAAAAGGATTAGGGCCTAGTGAAAATCGGATAAATATTCAAAACACGCAAAAATACACAAACGGTTTCGCTCACTGAAACAGCGTTTATTAGGCAAGGTAAAAGTAATTGTTTAAACCATGCATAAACTGCAGACACAAACCGCTGGAAGATTAAAATTAAAGGGTAAGTGAAACTCGGATAAATATACAATAATACAACAGACACAGAAATACACAGATAGGTTCGCTCACTCAATCAGTGTTTATTAGCCAGCTAAAAATCATTGTTTAAACAATGCATAAACCGCTGGAAGATGAGATTAAAATTAAAGGATAGGCTAAGTGAAATTCGGAAATTCGGATAAATATACAATAATACAACACACACAAAAGTATACAGCTGGGTTCGCTCAGTCAGTCAGCATTTATTAGACAGCCAAAAATCATTGACCGATGCATAAACTATTGGAAGATCAAAATTAAAGGATACGTGAAACTCGGAAATTCAGATAAATATTCAAAACGCGCAAAATTACACAGGCGGGTTCGCTAACTCAATCAGCGTTTATTAGCAGTCCAAAAATAATTGAGCGCACGAGTGGTGTTTGATGCACCGTTTGCAACATGGGGGGGGGGGTTGTTTTATGAAACAGCCAGGGAAGCTAGCCTGTAAATTCTGATGCACCGTTTGCAACATGGGGATTGGATGTTTTATGAAACAGCCAGCATAGCTGGCCTGGAAATTCTAGTTCTAGCATAAAGAGCTTCCTCCCAATAAGTATAAAAAATAAAAAAAGTTTATTCGTACACTTGCCACACGTCAGGTGACTTGCCCTAATGGCCATGACTGACTAGGTACATAAGTACACACAACTACCTTTGATTGGTCGTTACAAGTGGGGTTGTTTCAGCTTGACCTTCCCGAGATTGCGAAGCAGAGGATTCCATCACGGCAAGTGTTCAAACAAAACTTGCTAAAATTTTCCTTCCTCGAGTGCTATCTCCCCTAAAGTCGGATACAGAAATCGTCAACATTTGTAAAATCAACGTTTAGCCTTCGTAAAATTTATGACAATGACTCCAAAAGAAAGCAATGAGCCAAAACTACTGTGTTGTTTGCTTCTTTGTTAATAACAACTGTTGTGTTTTGGTTGAATAATATTTACCATTTTTTCTTTATACTTCTGACAGACAACCGCACACATGCCAAGATAAGAGGCTGATCCAAGAAACACATGACCGGCAGGGCATCATAAAACACCTTCCGTGAAGTCATTAATCCAACCAACACGTAAAAATTCCAAATGTAAAAACATAATTTGTTATTCATTTAAATTAGTTATGTAAAAGGTTGTTGTAGTTCGCGTTACACGAATTTAACATTTTATAAAGATAAATAGTGAAAAAATTCAAATTCTGATGCAAATGAATGTCGCTAAATAATGTGTACAAATGTAAAAAGAAAATCTCTAGATTGTCCAGAAATTGTTTCTAACCATATCCATGTAACGCCCAATTTAAAGACAAGAAAAAAGAAAATAAGACATTAGCGTTTTGATTCCACAATTTTTTTTAACAACTGCTAACTGCTAACAATATTTATTCGTGACCAACGCAATTCGTAAAACTGCTCAGAGATAATATTTATATTTTGGTCGGAAAGAAACCGGAAGTTCGGTTAACTCAACACAATTTAGATTCGAACTTTTCACGAAAACTATAATACAAATGTAAATTAAGAAAAATCACCGAACATAAGTTAAACAATAACAATACACATTATTTTAATTCATGTTATGATTACTGGTAAAAAAAAATAAACTGATTTTTATGAGGTCAACGACCCGTTCAGATTGAGCCGAACAAACGGCTGACTTTACGTTTCCAGCTTTCCAGTCCCGAAAAATTACTAGAGATGTGAAAAATGGCTTCGGTGTTTCGGACCCGAATGAATCTTGATTACTATAGAAGATAGCCAATCACAATCTCTATTGATAGTATTCTCTGGCCAATCTAAGTTCGGGTTCAAGTGAAAAAAAAGGAGGGGGGTGGGGGGACGGCGAGACATGTGGCAAACGACCTTGAAGGCATGAAGGGACAGATATGAGCCAGGAGATTTGTCGGTAGGTAAGAAAGATCTGTGGATCGGTATTGTAACCGAAAAAAAAGCATGAAATTTGTGCTCAAAACTCAATTAAGATTAATGGTGAGGCTTTTGTATCATTGGTGCATTCGATATGGTAAAATTTGGCTGTTCCTAGCTTTTCAGGTAAATTTTAAAATGCCCAGATTGAAAAGTCTCACTCGGAGCAAAATGGTCCACCCCCCAACATATCTTTCTAGACCCGCCTGCTGTAGTGTTGTTGAATTATGATGTAGGCTAGTCGCTCTCATTTAAATATTCACCCTTCCTCCTCGCAAGTTTCCAAGTTTTGTCGTCAGTTTAGTTCAGTCTTGCTTTTTAGTCGCTTCGTGTAGACGTATTCCAATTTTAGCTACGAACCATAATCCTTTTGATTTTCTTTTACGGTTATTTTACGAAGTTTTATTCTTAGACCTAGAACTTTTAATGCCTTTTAAATTCTGCCATAGTTTGTCATAATTTTTAATTATTTATTGGAAATATCTGCCGACTATTAAGTGCGATATCTGTAGTTTTTAACTATTTCGTGGAGCTGCCGTTCAAGTCAATAAGCTTATCAGTGAAGATCTGGGGGCATATTTTTCCCACCGATTCTCTACTTGGTAAGTGACGAACCACGCCTTTGCGCCTTACGAAACTTTTGGGCACGTTTGGGCTTACCAGAAGAAACCCGACTCCACTCCGATCAGCTTCTCAGAAATCAGCTGAACAACTTTTTGCCTTAACGTTTTGAGGGCAAAGGCTTAGTTTGGCCCTCATAAATTATCTAAACTTGCTTTGGTGTCAATCACTGTCTGAGCTTGTTGCCGACGTAGGCTAGTAGCCTTTACATTGGGTACAGTGCTCATGTCGATTGTGGCATGTCAAAAAGAAACTGGGTTTTCCGCTTGAATATCTCCAGTTAAATTCCACATGATAACGTTACTTTAAATGTTCTGGAATCAACTCCCAATAAACGACGAACGTGCTCAAATTAAACAAGTAGCCTAGAGAGTATTTGGGAGAAGTTTCGATAGGAATACACTTCCATCTTTCATTGTGTATGTCTATTGAAATTCGCATAGTACTGTCAGTTATTTAAATTTGAACGTTTTATTGTGTGTTTCCAGCTAAATTGTGCCTCTCGTCGTCATGGGGCAGATAACTCGGTTTGAGTTCGTGCTCCCTAACGGCAAAAACAAAACGGAACATAATGGTTTCTACCATACTAGGTGCAAAAGAGTATTTCCCTTACGGATTTAAAAAAAAAAAATTGGAATTGAAGCTTTTTCCTCCATTCGGAAGATCGGCAACCGCCGTTTACAGTGGCCTATTGTCAACATCACAAATCAAGAATACTATACCACCATCAGGAAATTTAACTAGTTATGCAAGAATCACCAAAGGTTCCTTGATGTTTTCCTCTCTTCGGATGTCGACAAGTTTGTGCCTTTCCACGTTTTATTTTTGTGGGCCACTCCACGCCTTTAAGTCCACTGCAGAAAAAGTGGCCATTAAGTGGCCGTAGCCTAGGCCATGAAGCCAGCAGATAAAATAATGAGCTTTGGGCAGCT
>JAHWFP010109955.1:0-18648 GCA_023313725.1 Lithobius niger | reverse complement strand
TATGGTATAAAAAGGTGTTAAAACAGTTGGATAATTTTGTTTTTGTTCCCTAGGTATTGACATGCCGAGCGTGCAGACAGTAACCACAAGCCCCTTCGATGGGCAAAAACCTGGAACGAGTGGTTTGCGCAAGACTGTTACCGTATTTCAACAATCAAACTACACTGAAAATTTTGTGCAATGTATTCTGAATGCAGTTCATCCTCATTTGGAAGGGTGCACTCTTGTTGTAGGGGGAGACGGAAGATACTTTGTGACAGAAGCGGCGCACAAAATTGTTCAAATATGTGCTGCCAATAAGGTAGGAAGACAGTTGTATGGGTGAGAGCTGCATGTGGTTCCAATTTTTGTAGCTTAGACCCAATTAATGGGAGTAGTGCTGACTAAGTTCATTGTCATATAGGTGTGGTTTGGAAGTCATGCCACTGCTTGCAATATCAATTTGGTGGGTTTGAAAAAACGAACCATCCTACTTTGAATGTTCAAAAAATTCCAGAAGACACTCTCGCTCAAATTCAAAATGATACAAATCCTACCAAATTTGCGAAATTTCGACAGGCTGCTTGACTAACTATGGAAAAAATAGTTTGCCTATCTTTTTCAGGCCACCACAGGAAGCTTATTTACATTATAATGTAAATAAGCTTCTTGTGGTGGCCTGAAGAAGATAAACAGACTATTTTTTCCATCTTTAGTCAAGCATCCTGTCGAAAATTCGGTAGGATTTGTTTCTTTTTGAATTTGAGCGCGAGTTTGTCTTCTGGAATTGGTGGGTTTAAAATTTAACTTTACTTGTAGAAAATTAAAGTCGTCGTTTCTCACCCACTTGAAGTAAGGGAATGCAACCCTTGCAATTTTTTTTCCGTTAATTAATGGGCCTTCATATCCCATTTTTTTTAGTTTTACTGGAATTGGTTAGTCGGCATATCAGCAGATAGGAAGAATAGTGACAGCTGAACTAAATGAAAAACTGATGAAAAGCTGGCAAAAATGTCTACCTTCATTAAGCAACATCTCCAGTATTGAGGGAGCAAGCTCGGTGAGCTTAAGAGCTAGAAGGCTGAGGAAGCTCCCAAGACTCACTGAGAAAGTGGGAAATTTGAAGTCGGTGGGCATGAGAAAGTTCATTGGTGGTGGTTGTGCAAGTCTCATGACTCTTGCCGGAAGACTTATCAGTTGAGATAGTCGAAAATTTGCAAGTTTGAATAGCGGAACTTGAATGATTTTTGGTTTTGCGTAAGTGACGGTCTGTAATATGAACTTCAACCAAGTAAATTTGCTGAATTGACTGTCTTCAAAAGATAAGTGCCCTATCTGGGAATCTAACCCAGAGCTTTTTTGTTTCCTGGCCGGATATTCTGTGCTACTGAGGCAGACACCTGGCTGCATGCTCCAGCGGATGTGAAAAGCTCTGACCTTTCTTAGTCGCGATGTAATGGCTGCAAACGTACAGACAAGGAAGTAAGCAAATTTTGCTTTTTGATCCCACACTGAGATGATCACATAGAGAATTAATGAACAATTAGCTGCGCCTTCTAAAAGCCTAATCTGTACAATCTCGTCCTTTACAGAAAACTGAGCAGCCTACTCACCCTTTGATGGTAATGATGAGTCTGTCGATAAGTCGACCATTTTGTTTTTTGGGGGGGGGGGGGGGACCAAACAGGTGCGGGGGGTGTAGGGGACTTTGACGTTCTATTTGTGGCTTTCGAAGGTACTGATGGTGGACGTAGCAACAAATTTCTCGTGTGATAGTCTCTTCCAGCATTGAGCCTGTCCTGTCTCCAGAAGTAAGAGTAGGTTGGCTATGGCCTGTTGGTTTTCAAAGGCACTGAATGTTACAAGTTATCAGTTTGAGTCTGTGCCGGGGCAGTTTTTTTCCCTTACATTGATGTATGTTATATTCTCACGGGGCCAATATTAATGCTAACTGGCTACTTCACTCCCAAGTGAGTGTCACCAAATGAAAGTGCAGAATCTACACTTGGCTTGCATCAAGCGGAAGAGTGCACAACAATTTAAAATACATGTAGAACATACTGTGAAAAGCGTCGACTCGTTATAAAATAACACGGAAGAATACCATGTAAATTCACATTACGGACACATTGTTTTGTTTGTGTCCATAATGTAAATTTATACGTTATTTTTTTGGTGTTATTTTGCCGAACACCGTTTTTTTTAAGAAAAAACAAGCCACGAGCCTCCTTGTTATTAATCGAAAATTTGGTAAGTCCTCGCAAGCTATAAAAGTTAAATGTCACTATCACTGCAAGGTAGTCGTACAATTTTCTGTTGGTGATAATGTGTCTTTAACTTTTACCTTAATTCTGGTGATTAGGCTAGATTCAAAGTTCTGAGTAGCAGTTTATCGACCGTGTAAAATTGGCAGAAATTCGTTTGTTTTTCAGGCACTTTCGAAATGGGGTGTTTTGATTTTCTGCATCGATACTTGCGTTGATCTCTAGAATTTGAAATTGCTGCTCTCGACCACTGATCTCTCGTCACGCAAGCACGAGTGCGATGGTTTTCCACTTAGTAGTACATGAATAGCCCTCGTATGACTATCCCTGCCAGAATTTAGCACGTGTATGGTGGTGGCAGCCTGCATGGTAGTGGCATGCAGCCCATCAAGCAAACATCCTTCCTCAGCATGCCCTACTATCAGCCACTTCGTCCGCCCTAAAATTCAAGACCTCTTCACTAAGTTTAGTCATCACAAGCTCCACTCCTACTCGCGCTTACACGAATAGAGATCAGTGGTGGAGAGTGGCCATTTCAAATTCCAAGCGGCCAACACAATGAAGTGCCGATGTGGAAAATCAAAAACTCGCGTATTGTAAGTGCTTGAAGCAAGAGAGTTCCTTTCAAGTTTACTCAGTTTTTCTAAAATTTGCTACTAAAGAACTTCAGTGAAAGTGAACTTTCAAAAGTGTATCAAATTACCAATGCCTTGTATTATTCAAAGTAAAACCGATTATGGTTTTTTCAATTAGGCTGTATTGATTACGATTAAATTACTTACCGTTTATCAGTTTGAAAACTGCAGTAAGAACTAATGGCTTCTACCTGTCGGACGCTGTTGAACAACTCCATATTGAAGGCTTAAAAAACATTTAGGTAATAAACATTGTGAAAAATAATTTTAGTGATTCATTTCACTGGATAAAAAGCCTTAAAAAAGTGTCTATTTGGTATTTAGTATGTTAATAAGTCTATAACCCTGGAATATTTATGGTTCAGCTTTTCCATTTGCCTACAGTTTTTTTTTTTATGGTTCGCCTACTGAATTAGTGCTATGTTGCTATATTTTTGTAGGTGGGCAAGGTGATCTTGGGTCAAAATGGAATTATGTCGACTCCTGCTGTGTCTTGCGTAATAAGAAAGTACAAGACTACTGGTGGTATTATTTTGACTGCGTCTCATAACCCCGGTGGACCCAATGGAGATTTCGGTATCAAGTATAACACCAGCAACGGTGGTAAGTTTTTTTTCCGAGTTGCTATTAGCTGCCTTATTAACTTTGCATATTAATAATTTGTATTTGCTCATTGGCTATTGCCCCAAAATTTCTTGAATGATGTTAGTTTCTCAAAGCCAGTTTTCTTCATTGTCGATACCTAAATTTCTAAAATGGTGTCTGGGGTGCTGGTCCAATATTCTGAGTTGTCTGCCATCTACATACTCTATACTCTTCCCGGAAGGGCGAACCTTTGACAGTACAAGGAGAGAAAAAAATAGGACTGGTTGGTTGAGAGGAAATCAAATCATTATACAACGGCTGGCAACTCTGTGCCATCGATTGGCAGGGAAGAAAAATAAAATATGAAAAACTGCCGACTGATCCTGGTCAGTCTCTTTAAGCCAGGTTTAACCCTTTAAGGACTACATTTGTATTTAAAAAAATAAGGGCTTATAACGGACTTGTAGGAAAAAAATCGTAACTTCTCGCCCATTTGAAGTAAAGGAAAATGTCATTTTTTTTCTGTAATGAACTGTCTTTAATGTCCCATTTTTTTAAGCTAAATGTACCTTTCTCTCAGATGGCTTTCCTGTATTGGTCAGTTTTGCAACATTACTTCAGACGCTTATAAACGTTGCGAAGCCATTCATTTTCCTATATTCACTCTTAACCTATGTAAATGTTGCGAAACGAACATTCTTTTTAACTGGAATTGACTGCATGTTTTCGATCTGACCAAGTAAAGAGCTGTTTATTTAGAACAATGATTGCACAGCGGGTGGATTTGGTCATTCCCACCCTAAGAGGTTAAAATAGTGCCAAGAATTAAGGCATACTGTCAAAACTAAAGAAATCCAATATGACAAAAACATACCGTAAATCCCCGAATTTAAGACCATGGTCTTAAAAAAAAAAGCGCCACGAGTACAAGGTGTTACTGAAAAGGTTTCGTTTATAAGATCATGGTCTTAATTTCGAAACATGCTTTTGAAATGTCTTCTGTGGGCCTACAGAAGTAATATTTGAATTTTAAAAATTTATGATCGTTTTGCAGAGGCACCAAACCGGATCCGAACCTAAACTGTGGGATCTGAATTCGGTAAAGTTTTACTGAATTCGCAACGAAATATACAACTTCTCAACCATATTTAAACATATTAAAAATTCCAGCTGCTCTGTCAATCTTATTTGAATTTAGCTCAAAACTGGCTTTTAATTGGCATTTTAATTTTAAAAATATCAGAAATCGTTGTGCCCGATAGCGTTAGGCCTAATCAGTTGAGTTTTCAAATTTCAGTGGCCACCTACCTATTCATACTAACGTTTCTGGGAGTAGGTTGCATCAATTGACCATCGAATCCCAACAAAAATGCTGGTTACTGGAGCAGAATACATTAATAGTTTATTCCTGTCTGTTTATGATTGCCAAGATTTTATTAGATGGCTTGCTTGTGACTAGCGTCACAGTCCTGCTTGTACCATGAGCAGCCATCTTGGATGCAAGTAGTGCGTTCGTTTGCAATTCCAGTGCAACCAATATATCCGTGAAGCAAAAATCTGCAAGCATGCAAGCTTTGCTTGGATGCTTATGCATTCTGGCAGCAAAAATCTTCAGGCTACTTTTCCATAAACTAACTTATTTTAAACTTGCATTAAGAACATTAAACTGAGTACATATGTATATTTATATTATAATTTTTTACATTAAATTTATGCATAAAATATTAAAGAAAAAACTAATTTTTAAATATGTATTTTAAAAATACATCAGTGAAGAGAGCTAGTTGAACTAACTGCACAATAAAAACAATATCCCCACTTTGTTTCATAACTACAGTATATGTAACTTTTCTGCACTGCATTTTCTGTCGCCAAGTGTAAAAATTTAAGTAAATTCTTTGTAGGCTAGTTGGAAACTATTTTTTAATTTCCATACTTTCAGCTTGTTAAATTTTGAATTGCCGTACTGCACATCTATTTCTTTTTTCCCAATAATAGCAAGAGGCCATCATAATAAATATTTTAAGGTGAATTTATTTAACATAATGAGTAAGTTAAATTGTATTTAAGTAAGTATGGAATTGGAACAGTACGTTTTGTTAAGTTCTTATTATTCATCAGCTGGAGGACTCGAAAAAAAAATGGTCTGGTGGAGATCCAGTTTGATCCTGAAAACCTATTAAAGGTTCGAACCTGGTTTGGATTCTGTAAACCTGGGTTCGGTTGATCCACAAATCTTTTGACTCCTAAGTTGGAGATAAATTGCTAGCTAGACAACCAAAAATAAAAAACCAACCAACACAAACCTGCCGTCGCATTATTTTTTCAAAGCAAGCTTGACGTGGGGCACGTACCATTCCAGAGTTTTTTTTTTTTGTACTTTTTGGTACATGGTGGTGTATTAAGTATTTGATAACTGGTAGAAGACAAAATCACTACCATTTTGGGTTCACTGAAAAGACCATGGTCTTATATTTGGATACAAGACCCTGGTCTTAAATTCGGGGATTTACGGTATACACAAAAATCATTTTCTGTGTTTTTCACTCCTTTAAAAAAATGTAAAATGTGTTTAAGAAGTTTCCTACTCCCTTGGTTTTCGTTTAAGTACATTCAGTGTGTAGATGTTTGCCGTCGAAACGTTTGATGCATTGAGTGGACAAATTTAAATGGGAACTAAATTGTTTGTAAGCTGTTAAAACAAGTGTCATTCAGGCTTTGCTGCACCACCAAAGATCCTCCACCCCAACCTTCTGTTACATCCTGACTTTCTCTGTAGCACAGCTTGTTGCAGAACATTCCAAGAGTGAAGGATTTTTTTTCAAATGTATATCCCACTCTATGACACATGCTGGATCAAAGTTTTGCGCACTGACAAAAGGGAACCCCTCCCTTGCCCCCAAGAGATTGTTTTACAAGTAAATGGCTGAAGCAGAGGTGCATGCTAGAAGGCGTTAACAAAAATAACGGACTTCATACATTTTTTTGGAATAAGGTATCTGGCCCAAGAATAACTTTATACTTTGTCAAAACCGTTTAATACCCTTCAGAACTTTAGACTTCGAAACTACCTGTGTTATTAGACATCGTCTGACCCTTCACAGTTGTAGATGGTGCTAACGAAAAAGTTTGGAAAATTTTGCAGTTGCGTTTCTTATAAGACAGGTCCCTGTATTTTTAAAATCTTTACTTCTCCATATTGTAAAAGAATCATTGAATGTAACCATCTTTTCTCTTGTATAATTGCAGGTCCTGCTCCAGATAGCGTAACCAACGATATATTTGAGCTTACCAAAAAGATTTCTGAATATAAAATTTGCCCAGACCTGAAGTGTGATATAGGAACCATTGGAACTCAGGAATTTGATGTGGACGGCACCAAATTTGTGTTAGAAGTGGTTGACTCTGTGGATGATTACGTTGGTCTTATGAAGGAGGTCTTCGACTTTGAAGCCATTCGCCAGCTAATTGCTGGCCAGGGAGGGCAGCCACCACTCAAGGTTCTCATAAACTCGATGCACGGAGGTGAGAGCAGAGAGATGAATAGAAAGGCGGTTATTAGTCTAAACGTACTGTTGTGTGTTCAGTTCTTACTTCCATACTTAAGTTTGTAGCTCTTTGGTTAGCTTGTTTTTGGATTAGTAAACTCCTGAGACCAGTACCACGTACTGTTGGAGTAAATTCACACAGAGTAGCATCCTTTCAGTACAATCGTGTATAAATGTGCAGCTGTCTCCCTTCTGTCGTTCTGTTATGGGGTATGTGGATATTTCATTTTTGTGTGAACAAGCGCACAAACCCGATTCTACGCCTACCATCTATTTGTAGCACATTGAACCATTAGTTATACTTCCTGCCGTGATAGCAGGTCCAGTATGTGAAAGTCATTGCATTGGGTTGCTGTTTTGGCATGTTTCCCACCTTGACAGGCTTACCAGTTGGTCGACAATAATCGAATTGGTTATTTTTTTTTTCCAAGTCGTTAAAAGTCAAAGGTTCTGTTATGTTGATAAGTCTATAAAATTAAGTATTGAAATATATTGCAATTGGCCACTTTACCCTATATTTTTTATTTTTATTTTGACGATTTGTCAGTCTATACACGAAAGCAGTTATAAAACGTGAACTTCTGGTTCACTCGAAAAACACTCTATGTATTGCTCTACAACATGAATGGAGCTCCGCCTTTTTGCTGTACTGCTACCGGAGGTACCATTACCATTGTTGGCAAGAGTTTTTGGGGGATATTTCGTTCCTTGTAATCAGAAGCTGTGATAAAAAAGAAACTTCAATTTTAACGAGCCAGATAATTTTATTTGGAGGGGAAGAGGAATCGGCAGTACATTTTTTTTTTGTTGATAACCGTAGCCCAAATGTTATCACGTATCTTGGTGACTTGCTCAGGGTTGGCAATTTCCTGGATAAAACTAGTTTTGGACAGGGCACTGGTAATTAGTTGGAAAACGTTATTTTTTAAAATTATTTATTACATGCATTTTTAAAGTTTGGAGCCTAACTTCTCATTAACACTAATAGTAGTACTCAGTACTTCTATTTGAAACAAATTCAAGTAACAATGTAGTAAAACTGCTAACATAAAAACTTTCATAAAATAAGGGGAATCCCAATAATACTGTGCTTGGTTTTGGTTTCTTTCTGATTTGGGGGAAATCCCCCCCATTCCCTATGAATAGAATCCAGTGGCCGGCTAGCCTATTAAACATGGATTCTTCCCTACAAAAAAATAAACAAGAGGGGAAATCGAACCAAGGCCTTCAACATTCCGGACCCCTTCATGATCCGCCATCAACCTCTGGCTACCCGACTCATCTCACCTGTTCAACTGTTCACTACACTTAAGGTAATGTCACCTCCTTCCCTTAAACCACTTTCACAAAGGGAGGGAAATCGCAAGCAGAAGGTTCCATCTCTGAAGGGTGTTCCTTCACCCTCTCAAAACGCTCCACTAGATGACAAACCACCTCAGAACCTCAGGGAACTCGCTCAAATGGTGCCCGCCGCCTAATTTGACGAGATCGGCCTGTCAATGCAAAAATTGACAGGTATAGCACTTTACAGCATAAGGAACATTTTGCCAGGCCGGCTAAAATTGGTTTCTTTTGCTGTTAAAAGTGCTATACCTTAGGCCCCTTCCTGCATCCCCTCTCAAGTCACCTTTTGACTATGCTGAGACAAAGATGGCAAGCGCGCGTAGCCGCCGCTGTTATATAAGGAGGACCGCACATGCGCATGCACGGTTGGATCACTGAGGTGGCAATTCGTCTCAAGTCCAACAGCATCATTGAGGCAATAATGCAAAAATTAACAGGTATAGCGCTTTTAACAGCAAAAAAAACATTTTTAGCCGGGCTGGCTGGGAGCCGGCAAAATGTTCTTTTTACGTTAATGCCAATTAATTTAATTCAGTATCATCTATTGAATACCGATGTTATTGTAGGCATCGTTGCCAAAATTGACGGGAAATTGTGTTTTGTTTGCTGAAAATAGCCCTTGGTTCGAACTTATTTTATCTGTGGTACAACACAACGCACAACTGACATCGTGGTCACGTTTGACAGAATCTCAATTTTCTGGCCTGCGAAAAATGTCATCAACTTCTACGTCACTGCCTGTATTCCTCTAATGAAATGTGCCGTTTTAACGGCATTTTTCAAACTCTTCGGTATCGCATGCGCAGGCTAGTTCGTTCGCTGCACATGACTTTGGCCATTCACTAGTGACATCACGCGACTCGAGTCAAGGTCGCATCCATTGGCGCTAGCAGGAGTGCGTTCGCTTGCGGGCAGCCGGTCACGATGGCGTCCTTATAGCGGTTGTGTTCGGATTTTTTATTGCGTGCCTGAAGAAGATAGTCGGCTAGGTTTTTCCATCCCCAACAGAATTGACTATCAAACATTTTCAGAGTTGTAATTATTTTCGTATTTTTACTCTGTAAGTAAATAATGATTTCAATGTTCCGGAGTATGCATCTTAACGTTTTTAAACTGAAGACTGTCCAGTAACGAGATAGAAATAACAATTAACAGAATCATTTTAACTGCCAGGCAGAATAGCTACACTCGTGAATGGTTCTGTTAGTCTGGAATGAATTCATGGTATGAAGATTTGTGAACTTGGATGTTTGCGGCATTCAAGTGTGCCCTTGGTTAAATGTTCTAACACTTATTATTTTCAATTATATTTCAGTGTTTATTCAATTGTTCAATAAAGACCTCCCCAATTTCCTTCCTTTTTGTGGGAATAAATACTTAAAGGCGCATAAATCCCTCCGTCCTGGCCGCTTTACTCATACGTCAACTGCGCTAAAATATAGTTCACACGACCGCGGCGCGCATTGCTCTGTAAAACAAGCATGACGTCACATCCGACGCTAGATCATACTCATTTCGGGTGCCGCGCCAAGCGACACATCGTGCAAATGCTAAAAGGCAAAGATGGAGCGACTAGAGGTAAACAAACACTGGCGCAGATGACTGCGCGTTATGATCATCAAGGTCTCCTGTCTGTTGCTGCGGTAAAATACCCACACGTTAGTTTTATTTGAACAAAGTTGACCAAATAAATAATGTGTTGATGTTGAAATATACGTCCTATCGTTGCCGACTATGTTACGTATATTAATTTATTGGCGATTTCAAGGAGGCATGCTTAGGGACCGGTCATTATGTATCGCTTTTTTTTGGGTGGGGGGGGGGGGGGGTTTTCCCCCCCCCCCCCTTTCTTCGGACAGTAAGTTTACGCCCCTGCGACCGATCTCATTCCTCCCAACCGTTATTATTTTCCTTGTAGCCTAATTTGTGACTTAATGTTTTAGCATTATGCTGGAATGAAAAACGGCGTTACTGTACAGAAACAGCTTACCATCAAAAAAAAAAAGCTTCTCCCGACCGACCCTAATTATAATTTAATTGGTACTGCAGCTAAACGTTTTTTTCCTTAGGCCTTATGTCTGCTACGAGAATTTACGTCTGAAACTCAATCCGCAATTTAATTTCTTCTCCACCTTTGGTTTTGTCCATCACCATGTGAGGATCCCGACACCCCTGCCCCACCCGTTCTTTAATGCTAGTTTCTTGCAGTAAACGTAGGATAAACCTAATTGTTGAGCCAATTCTCGTTTTGTCCTTCCCTTTACCGATTCGGTAGCAAATCTACTTGGTGGAATAGATAAATGCGTTCATCACTCGCCATTTCTCCTGATAAGCTCAGAACAAGGTTAACTGGGATTGAAGCTGCGTACCTCGAGAAAGGCAGCTATCTCACTTGGCTTTCGCTCAAAAGCGGCAAGTCATGTGACTTGAAGTGCACGAAGAATCACTACGTCACAGACTAGGCGTGTAAACATCGCGTGACGTCACCGTTAAAAGTAGCCCAGCCCCAAAAACGTCCGTGAAGCTTTCTGGCGGGAGTGAGATACTCCTCGGACCGAGCGGTAAAAAAGAAGCTTACTAGCGTACACGCCCCACATCTGTCACCGGGATCGTACCCTTAGACGATCAAATAAAAGGTAAAGGAGTTCATATAAAACTATTTCCGGTATTGTATCGAGAAAAACGATAAAATATACCGGAGGGAGTTATGTGCCTTTAAAAACTCATCCATTCCCTTTTTTTTGTTGCACATTCCCACATAAAAGATAGTCCTGTATCTAGCAAATTTTCGACCACTAAGTTTGTCTGGTTACATGATTTTGAGTCTGTCCGTGAATAGAATTTGAAAATGCCGCACTGCGTAGCTTTACGGTTTTTGATGGACAATCTTTGCATCAAAGCCTACTGTTTCCAACAGGCCGTCCCTTGTCTCCCAGCTTTCAGTTTGCTTGCAGTTTACTCAAATCTTCAGGTGTGACACTATGGAACAGGATGGGCCTCGGATATTCTTAAGAGGAACTTGCTGCATTGCATGAAGCTGAATGGCAGTAGACTCGAAGCACCACAGATGTTTATCCTGTTTCGAATTGGAGTGAATCAGTCACTGCTTTCCCCCCATCGTTTCCTGCCATTTTACCGTGCAAGGGACTGCTATGCCATTGTCAACACCCTTGTTTCACACATATCCCGTGTGTTGGAATGCGGCCAAGCCAACATATGGGTAGGGACATGTAATTTCTGCGATAATATTAGGCACAATTTTGCGGCGAGTTTTGTTGCAATGAAGGTGCAATTTTGCGGGATTTTGGTGTAATATTGCAGTGATGGATACGGCTGCTGAATTCGTTGACATCCCCTTGACTCGTATATTGACGAAATTTATGATAAAAATTGCAACGGCGAACTCAAATATGGGCGTACAATTGCAGCCCAACTTAGTAACATGAATATGTACCACATACACGGCCAATGATCGACTGTTTACTTAACGGCTCCTAGTTCCAGCAGCATTATTTCATTATTTGGTGCAGATTCACCTGAGTATTGCATTGGTGAACTGCTCCATAATTCATCCATAACGGTCCATTTTGTGCTATTTTTGGGAATTTGCGGCATTTTGCGACATTTACTGAATTTTGCGACAATTTGGTATTTTTGCTTCAGTTGGCGATTGTTTACCTACCATCAAGAATATTTTCATAACTCATTTCGAGAAAATGTTGCGAAATTTGCAATTTCGCAAAATCACAAATTACATGTCCCTACATATGGGAAATGAGGCTGTTGATAATGGCCTAGCAGTCCATTGCACGGAGAAGCCTCATGATATGATGTGGGATAAATCGGTGCCTTTGATTCGTTCTAATTAGAATTGCCATTCAGCTTTATGCAATGCAGCAAGTTTCTCTTATGGATATCCTAGGCCAATCCTGTAATGTGTCATACCCGATAGATTTGTGTAAAAAAAAATGCAAGCAAACGGGAAGCTGGGAGAAAGCAAGGATTGGCCTTCCAAATTCGGGAGGCTTCGCAGTGTGGCATTTTTAAATTCTATTGATGGATGGATTCAAAATCATGTAAGCAGACAAACTTAAATTCAAGAGACCTGATGAAGACTGCAGATATTGGTCGAAAATTTAATTTAATATAGGAATGGGTGTAAGATGGAGAAAATCTGCTTTGAAGGTAATGTTGATAATGCATTCTTACTTCTACGTTTCCTCATGTTCTGCCCGCACAATTTCTTTAAATTACTGTTAAGTTCCCGTCGCAGAGCCAAGTTTTTTTAATTCAGCTTTTAATCCTTATTCTTGTTTGTATAGTGACAGGACCGTACGTGCAGCGCATCTTTTGCAAAGAACTGCAGGCTTCTCCCGACAGTATAGTCAATTTTGTTCCATTAGAAGACTTTGGTGGCCATCATCCTGACCCCAACCTCACTTATGCTGCAGACCTGGTAAAAGCAATGGCTGCTGGTGAATATGGATTAGGGGCAGCGTTTGACGGAGATGGGGTAAGTATGATGACTGGTGTTATTTTAAGGGGCAAATTGGACTATTTTTTGTACCATGCCGAGACCAACTTTACAGAGCCGATACCCATCCATTTTTTCAAACTTTACCCAAATAGTCCAGTAGACCAGGAGGCTCCCGTTGGACTTGGGGGGAGGGGACCTTTTTTTTATTGCTGGAATAGCTTCATAAATACTAAATGAAAATTAGAGGGCAAGTTTTTTTCTACGTTGGGCGTTTGGCTGCCATCTTAGAAAATGGCGGATTTTCAAGAAACACTAAAATCAATTACGTTGTCAACTATTCACTTCATAAAAGTATTCAACTGTTCTTGATGCCTGCAACCAATAAGGTTTTATAGGTAATGTCCAAATCACATGCTTTGTTTTTTATGCCTGAAAAATTGTAATGCCATTTACACGAAAGTTCCAGAAGCAATTGGAAAGTGCGTGTTTATACGTATATATGCAAGTGTTAAATTCTGCCTATGGTGGTGTCCTTTTGGCTGTGTCAGTATGGCTCAGCGGTAGGACCTCGGTCTTTGGTGGTGATGGTGATAGTGGTGGTGGTGGACGCAGATCTGACACATGCGCCAAATTGGGCGTCTAATATCTTGTGAACTAGAAGATGGTTGAGTACATTCAAAGCCTAGTCCATGTTCCCCCCCCCACCTTTACATAACTGGTAAACTAACAAAGGCAGGAGTGGCCAGCTAAGGCAGACGCTTGAGCTACTCACAGCCAACACAGCTATCTCGGTGGGCTTTTCACAGAACAGCGGCTCCATCTGTCGGCTGAGTTGAAACAGAACGGCTTCATCCGTCGGCATTAATTTCGTTTGTTCCATGCGAAGCAATGGCGGTACCCATTACGGGTTTTGGTGATGCAGTAATTAAATTGTATCGGGCTTGCATAACATATTCTTACCGCAATTCGTGTTTAGTTTTTGTGTAAGTGATCCAAAAGTAAAACCTGCATGTCAAAATGGATATAATTGCCCTTTAATACACTGACCAGTTCTTTTGTCATGTATCCAGCTCGAAGCTAGGATAGTAGGTAATCGGCCAAAAAAAGAGAAATATATTGCTAATATTATTTGTCTTCTAGTATTTAGTTTTGTATTTTTTGCCAAATGACTTTAGTACAGTTCGGTGAAGTGGCCATTGAAAAGTTAGCTTCACATCTCATAGGGCTTCTAGTCAGCATTGCTGACTGTTGGTGTTGCCCTGTTTTTGGTGGATTTAAGAGAAATGGTTGCCATTGCACCCAGGGGTGCCTAAAATTCTTACTGGACGAAATTTCCCACAAAATTTTCCTACAGATTTTTCAAATTTCCGAAGCCTTTCAGCATGTAGGCAAGCCATTTTTTAGTGAATTTCCAGTTTTCTGAAATTTCCTGCGAACCTCGTTTTAGCGTTCTGGCATATTCTGCACACCTGATTGCGCCTCCATTTGGCGAAGCAAATCTTACGTGACTAGTTAAACAATTTATGTGAGAAGGCTCCTGCACATTCGTTGATGGGATGGCTGTGCTACAGCAATGCTGGACGGCTACGTCTTCAGAGCTCGAAGGTGTCTCCCTTCGAGTGTTTGATCTGTGTCATTTGTGTGCCTTTTTGTGCTTTGTCGGTAGCATGAGTCGCAATGGCACTACGTTCGGTGGCTTCCGTGGTGGCTTGCTGATGTTCTGACTAGCACGCTAATTCTCTTCGGTGTCCTAGAAGCTGTTCTTAGTTATTGCTCTGCCGCATCGCGGTTCTCCATGTTCCTTAGGCAATCTTCCTATCGCACCCAATAGACTGCTGTTGTGGTGGGCGGCAGAGGTGTTGGTGTAGGTGCCACTGAAAGAGCGACTTATGGTTGTTCAAGCTGTTGCACTCTTGGAACACTGTTCTTGCCACACAATGCATCTGCTGGTGTCTCTTAATTGGTAACTGTGGGTTGGTGTAGCGACTTTTCAGTTCTTCAATTCTCATTCTGTTGTGCTGGGAGAGTTGGGGGTGGTAGGCTGCAGCAAGGTTGGAAAGACACCTACTTCAAGCCTTCAAAGCCACAGCTACTACCAATATGATAGCTAGGAAAAATGAATGGGCACCAACAGATGGCATTGCGTGTCAAGGACAGTGTCCCGAGATAGCAACCGCCTGAACAACCACAAGTCGACCTTTCAGCGGTACCTATGCCAACACCTGTACGGTCCACTACAGCAGCCTGGGTGCCATGTGAAGATGCCCTAGGGAGTACATATTGGAAACGCAATGGCGAGTTATTGTGAGAGTCAAGAGAAAATCGGCAAGACTCCACGGATGGCGACCAACGTAGTGCCATTGCAACCCATGCTGTGCACACAAAAGCACAAAATCAAGTGGGAATGCTTTAAAACACTTTAAAAATACCGTAGCAGTTCTTACTCCGAAAGCTCGTAACGAAAAAATGTCGGTCTAGAAAACTTGACGCACAATTTCAAATATAGGAACCTTACCAGATTCTTGCTAATTTCAACAGACGGTTTTCGAACTTGGAAAGATTTTAGAGCTTGTAACTACATAGTTTTGGACATCATGATTCGAAACCGGTGTGCTGCGTGACCCACTGTGGGCTATGCAGTGGCCACGCCGAGCTCCGGTTTCAAACCGCGATGTCCAAAACGATGTCGTTATAAACTCTAAAAACACTAGGTGCCTGACGAAGACGGACGAATACCGTCTGTTGAAAATTTGCAAGAATCTTGTGAGGTTCCGTGTGGCCCTACCTCTCGCAATGCCATTTCCAAGTGGCGTCGCAGGGTAAGTTTTCTAGACTGAGATGAAAAACTCTCCGAGGGAGACACTTCTCAGCCCTGGAGGTCCAGCAAAGCCATCCCGTTGATGAACGTGCAGGAACCTTCTCACTGACATTGTGCAACAAGTTACTCCAGAGTAGCTTCGATGAAATGCGATGGCAAACATTTCTCTTAAAACCCTCCTAATTCAGAGGGCATTGCCAACAGACAGCAATGCTGATAAAAAGGCCCACTGTAATGTGAAGCTAGATTCGGAATGTGATCAGAAATTTGTTGGAGAAACATCTGGACTCTTGTGCCTGAAGGAGGTGGCAGATTAAAGACCATCAAACATTAATAGTTTTGGTTTATGTAAAGTTCAATGTGTAGTAATGTCTTACAACCAAAATAACTCTGCCGAAGCATCAGTTTTTACACTATCAAGGGTGCATATAAAAGGCTTACTGTAATCAAGTGTTTTATCTCATTTCTAGGGTTGTACTCATTACTTACATTTTTTAATAGGATCGTAATATGATTTTGGGTCACAAAGCCTTTTTTGTGAACCCTTCCGATTCGCTGGCTGTGATAGCTGCTAACCTGGATTGCATCCCGTACTTCGTGATGACTGGAGTGAAGGGTGTGGCAAGGAGTATGCCTACGGGAGGAGCACTTGACAGGTTAGTTTGAAAGTAAACCACAAAAGTGTTAACTACACAACTGTGATTGATTGAAAGTATGTGTTGCAATATCATTGATGCGTGTGATTATGGGAGTACTGTTGTAAATTTTTTCATGCATGCCTCGGTAAGCTCAGTTACGGCAACTGGAAACCCCAGTGTGATAAGTAAAGGGCATTCTGACAAGCTGAACGGTACCGGCAGAATTGACATAAAATAGCACAAGGGCCTGAATCGCTGTTACCGTATCGTACCGTTTGTGTCTGGCTAGGCTTGATTTTGTTGTTGCACTTGGACTGCGACCAACTGTCAGCCAGTTGGACATCAAATTGGACTAAGTGTACATAACTTCACTGCAACATGGCGCTGAATCTGACCAAACTCCAAGAGTCGATCTTATTAAAATTAATGAATTAATTTCGTTGTATGACATTAAAAGACATGGGAGTAAAGCTAATTTGTTGAAGGAGCTCACTAATGACCTGTAAGCTCACAACCACATGAAATAACTTAGTCTCGAAGCAGTTCTTTTGAATGCTGTTTCGATGTGAGGCGTGTTCTTACCTGTGTTTACCAATTTGAGCTGGAATTAGATGCCTTTGTTTGTACTCAGAAATTGACTAAATATTGTTACGTGGTTGTGATAGTTAAGCGATTGCTTCCATTTACAAGGTGGTCCACAAAAAACTAACGACCCAACATTTTCTAAGTCCAACTTTTCTAGTTAGCACCCTTAAGAAACAGGAGAGGACAGTAATCTTAGCCTTGATTTCTGTCCTCTTCTGGTTCTGAGGGGTGCTAACTATAAAAGTTAGACTTAAAAAATGTTGGGTTCAGTTTTTTGTGGACCACCCTGTATTATTTCATTTTCTGGTCAACATGGTTTGTATTGCTGTTTGCTATGAAATTGACTGCTTAAACCAATGAAAATGGTAGTAAGTTCCTAAGTCTGTATTCTGTTTGTTCTGTACCTTGTTTTAATGTTTAGGTGATAATTGCTTGCCGTTTTCTATGGATCACTTGCTTCTGAACACACAAAAATTATTAGTTGTAGTTTTTAATTAGTTTAAAAATCAAATGACAATGTCTTATTTTTATTTTATTTTTTTAAGAGCTACTACACGATTTCTGACCTTAAGGTATTTTTGGGAGGTGGGTGTAGCAATGCCAGGGCGTTTATTAAACAATTTGTGGTATGTTGCCACAACTTGGTCAAGAACTTATTTGGGATGGTGGCGGGGTGCCGATTGGATTATCAATGTTTCAAACTGTTTATTTCTGTACAGGGTTGCTAAGCAATTAGGAAAAGAACTGTTTGAAGTCCCAACTGGGTGGAAGTATTTTGGTAACCTGATGGATGCTGGCCGCCTTTCATTGTGTGGAGAAGAAAGTTTTGGCACTGGTTCTGATCACATTCGGTAAGGACTGAAGACCAGTAATGATTCTTTGTCTTCTGTCTGTGAAGGAAGGCGTTACTCTTACTGGCATTGTTTAATTTATCTTCAGGGAGAAAGACGGTGTTTGGGCGGTGCTAGCTTGGCTTTCCATCTTAGCCAAGCGCAAGAAGACGGTGGAAGAGATATTGATTGATCACTGGACTAAATATGGAAGAAACTTCTTTACCAGGTGTGTATCTTGCTTGAAGTAGACAGGTTTAGTTACTTATCCAGTGCACATCTTAAATTGAGGAGCAAATGCTGGTTAGTGAATGTCCGCTAAGTCCCACGCCTTGACAAAGAAAAGTTGTTCATCCGAGAATGCAAGTTAATCTGTTGATTTATTTGCTTTTGTGATACCGAAAAGCCATTGACAGATTTTTTTTTTTTTTTTTGCCGTTCTGATATTGAGGAAGTAAACACTGGCTTGGCGATAAGTGAGAATAATTTTTGTCGTGACATGCTACGAAAAACCGTTTTAGTGAAGCCAACATGTTGCAGATGTTTTGCAGTTTCCCTTAAAATCGGTGTAGCATGCATTTGAGCTCATTTTTAAAAAATGGAAATCTGGCAACACATTATGATTTAAGTAAATTAGGCCTGGTTTGTTGTATAGGAAACTGAACACAATTTAAGGGTTTGGTTGAATTGTCCTGAGCTGTATTCATAAAAGCCTGCAACGAGTGTTTGTTTTCAGATATGACTACGAGAACTGTGATGCCTTTCCATGCAGCAAGATGATGGACATGTTACAGGCCATGGTAGACGAGGCTACTTTTGCTGGGAAAGTGTTTGAGCATGAGAAAAAGAGTTACTGCGTCGCCAAAGGTGATAACTTTGAATACACCGACCCAATAGATGGCAGCGTGGCCAAAGGACAGGTGAGAATGGGGAAAGATTAAACAA
>JAHWFP010109954.1:0-15982 GCA_023313725.1 Lithobius niger | reverse complement strand
ACAAGACTGATTCTTCTTTTTACGTTGTTTTCTAACAAAAAAAAAATCATAATTGTGGAGTGCATAATCCCAGCGTAATGAGCGCCATCAAAATGCTTATCACTCCAGTGGTAATCATGACACTTCCGTTATTCGTATTTTCCACCTCATTGGTGTCCTCATCAACAGGCACGACCGTATTGACAAAAGCATCGTTGATGGCATTCAAAAGCGGAAATTTGCCTTGATTGCACAAACCCATGAAGTCGTCAGTTTCCAAAGACCAAACCATTCCTCCTCCTAATCGCATCTTAACTGCAAATTCAACCTAATAAACAAACAAATTAAAAGAATTAATAAAAAATCTGCTAACAATATGAACAAAATCAAGAAAAAACTGACTGTAAGCGTAAATGGTAAAAGTGTAAAGTGATTAATTTTCAACATCCATTTTTCTCAATCTTGAAATACGGATCTTCATCGAAGCACCAAAATAAAGATGCACAATCTCACAACAAGAAGGGAATTAGTCTAAATTTCAGCAACCTTTTGACAGTTTGCATGGAGGAGGATGATATATGTCTCCCAACTGTCTTCTTCAGGCTGTATTTTGATGTTTTACTGCTGATTTGACTCACATCAGTCCGTTTGTTTACTATTGAACTGCGCGGTGGCCGTGGCCTTCGATATTGGTCGGACGGTAGCTGTGGCCTTGACCTTCAATGTCCTCAAATTCGAGCCTGAAGAAGCAGTTGGGAGACGTATTTCATCCTCCTCCACGCAAACTGTCAGAATTTTTTGGAAATTTAGACTGATTTCCTTCTTGTTGTGAGATTGTGCGTCTTTATTGTGCATCTTCGATTTTCTGAACTCTCGCAGTATAATGCAGGGGTCGAAATAACCAGGAGCAAAGTGCAATTTGCACTCCAGAATCACCAATTTGCACCTCAAATTTACATGCTGGAGTGCAATATTTTCACTCCGCAGCTCAACACGTGTACAGTTAGTGGTAAGTACTGTTGATGGGTGAGCAATGCTTGACAAAGTGCAAAAATGTTGTGCACAGATTAACAATAATTCTGTTATTCCCTGTCAGCACAGCACAAGTTAAACGGGGATTTTCATGTGCCAAAAGAATTATGAGAGACTGGCGCTTCAAGTTAGTACTCCTGCATCGGTGACCTACTTCGAATCACTTTTCAGCGAAACAAATACAGCTGAAAATGATGCTGAACCAGCAATAACTAGGTGGGCAAATGCTGGGGAAAAGGTCAAGGTTTTAACATCTGATTTGGCATGATATGAATTTTTTTTTGGGGGGGGAGGGAGGGGGTAGGTAGGTACATTTACTGCACTTCAAGTTGGTGTTTTCACTCCAGGGTTAGTTCTGGAGTGCAAATTTTGCACCTGGTCCAAAATTTTAAAATTCGACCCCTGATAATGTGCTTACCATATAAACTATATTATTTACACGTCCCAGTTTCACCAACGTTTAAAACTAGTGGAGTGAGTTGAATTTACTATTAACATGAAACATTAACGTAAAATGCCAATATTTAAATAATAAAAGGTACGTGAAATTCGATCTACAGGCAAATAGGACAAGATGTGCAACATGCATACACTCTTAACAGCAACACTTCGAAAGATTATTGCCGCCGCCTGCCGGCCCTATTTATAGGAGAACGTGCGTGCGTACTGGGGTTAACGAGCAAGCTACAATTAGGTTTTAAATCTCTAGGGAAACACGGCATTCAGAAAGACAATGCTGACAAGTGCTATATGAGAGAAGGTTTGTTGCTGCACTTTTTTATGTTTTTTTTGCTTTTGTTTTGCTAGATAACGGTATACAGTGTTGCGCCAAAATTTGTTCTCACAGTACATGCATGTTGCTCCTCTTAAACAATTTTTTTGGTTGATTGAAAGTACGAGTACTTAAAGGCACCTGTTCAACACTTCGATGCCATTGCCCTATTCTAAACACAGCATCCATGTTCCACATTCTCCGTCATCCAATAGGCTGATCTGGGTCACGTGATCTGTTTTAGTTATGAAAATCGCGGCGCTGCTGCGAATAGTGTTGTTCCATTTTTAATTTACCGCTATTTTCTTTACATTGCTCGAAGATTCTACGGTGCTGCATCTAGGAGTTGAAAAGGTGAAAAGGCGTCTTCAAGTATTGCCACGGAGTGTGAGGTTGCCACCTCACAACCCCCCACCCTCTTTCCTCTACCTCCGAATCTCGACCAGTCGTGCCTGGCGTTGACAGAGAGACAATCAGAAGCGACAACATGGTGGGCACTATAGGACATCTCTTGACCGTCTCGTGACAAATAAACGTGTCTTGTTCATCACCACCATCCCCATCACCACCATCATCCACCATGTCGACCGCTAGTGACGGACGTGTTTTGCTGAGCTCCTGTCGCAAGTGCTTTTCTGCTATTTGTTCCGGAGACAGCATTCTTGCTTGTTGCCTTTGTTACGGATCCAGCCATGCTGTGTGCACCGACCTGCCAGACTACGTTTTCCCTCTTCTTAAACCAGGTAATGTGACCGGTTTGAGATGGTACTGTAAACAATGTTCGCCCGTCGCAGACACCCTCATTGAGAGGAATAGGGTGATCGGTGACATCATGCACAAATATGACTTACTTGCAACTGAAGTCAAGAACCTTACTGTTGAGGTCCGAAAGGGTTTTGCTAGCATGGGATCTACGAGTGAGGTAATTTGCCAGGTTCCTGAGGTTGAAACCGAAAACATCGCAGGTGTCCATTTTACCACGGGGGCTTCGGTGCAGCACGAAACTCCCTCCCGTGCCAATTCGGTTATACCTTCTATCTCCTGCCGTCCTAAAGATCACTTATCTACTGTTGGTTTTCTTACTAATGCTGTACAGGCCCTAGGATTGGATCCCAACTTTACTCCACCACGTCTTGATGATACTACTACACGCGAAAGCAGTTCTGTTCGTCAGCAGTCAATTTTCGGCAACACTTCCCAAACTCACACATGCCCAGCTACCTCAACTGGCCTTAACTCTCACTCGTCCAATGCGCCAAACGAACAAGCGCCGCTCCGCCCTCGTCCTTAAACTCCTGTCGCCATTCCTGAAATTAATATCGATGAATTTGACGATTTCAGAACGCAGCTTTCCCGGAGGGACTATCGTCGTCTAAAAAATATTCGTGATAATAATCGTGAATCCAATGAAACTGCCCCACCAGTTGCTAATTTCGGAAATGGGGACAGGCCTGTTTTGCCATCTTGGTCCACCCAACGACCTACTCTTGATGCACAATCCTTGGCCACTGCCAACTCCCAAGCTTTGCCCCCAAATAGTCAGCAAGTGATTACAAAAATCTTTGTTGGTGGTCTCCACGTCAGTACTAAAGTGGAGTACATTCAAAGTCTTATTAAAACCACCTTTGGGCTTACTGTGGGTTGCTTTCCACTGCGCACGACGTACCCAACTTATAAATCGTTTTGTGTAACCGTTGATAGTAACTTTGCGGACATCATCATTGGTTCTGATGTCTGGCCACCAGGCGCTCGTGTCGCCCATTTCACTGGACGAAGACGCAAACCTACAAGAAACCCCACTACTTCAAATCAGGCTGCTCCCCCTACTGCCACGCATGATCCCCCCAAAGGACCTACCAATGGACAAAGAACTATTGATAACTTTTTCAAGCCAAATCCTCTCAACCATTCAGCTGGGGTTCCGGTAAACAACAATATTACTATACGGAAAAAAAAAAGAAACTGAAGCTAACTTAAAAGGAAAAACTAGTGTCTCAAGGGATTGGAGTGACCTGACTGAAGGCGACGACGATGGAAATTCCCTGCACCTCTCTGGTTCGGAAGAACTACTTAATAATTTATCACAAGACGATCTGGAGGCTGATCTTAATGTGCTTTCAATTCAACAGTAAAATTCGTCCTCCTAAAGGGTGCCTGCCAAACAAGACTGCTAACAAAACTTTCCATACTCTTAAGCTTTCCAACTTTAACGCTCAGGGGTTGTTCAGCAAGCTTGACGAGCTCAAGCTCCATGTTGCCACGATAAATCCGGATGTGATCTGTGTCACTGAGACACACCTCACTAACAGAATGGATAACTGCACCCTTGGGCTTCCCGGCTACACTCTGTATCGTTGCGACAGGAAAGCTAACCACCATGGCGGTGTCGCCATCTATGTTAAATCTGGCATCCCCTCGACTCTCCTTGGTTCTTTTACTGACCCTCATGGAGAGTGGGAATTTACTCAGTGTAAGCTAAATATCGCTAAGGATAGTCAGTTGTACGTTGGCTGTTGTTACCGGATCCCTAAAATAAGTATGCTCGGCAGTTGGCCAGCTCTTCTCTCTTCTCTCAACTATTTTATTACGCAGTCCAAGGGTCGCCAAATGATCCTCACCGGGGACTATAACTTCCCTACCATTAACTGGACCACGCTCCTTACTACCCAATCGGAAAATAGTGCTGCCTTTGAATTTCTGGAACTTCTGCAAGATCATGACCTCCTCCAGCATGTTGTGAAGCCCACCAGACACAGAACTGGTCAAAAATCTAGTTTACTTGATCTTGTCATCACCAATACTGACCTTACTGTTTCCTCCATTACCCACTATCCCCCCCTTGGGCTCAGCGACCATGACGTTCTCTCTTATGATCTCGAAATTGTTTTTCACATTAACCTTTCTGGCGGTCCCCGTCCCAATTATAGGAAAGCTGACTATACGTTAATTAATGATATTTTTTCCTGTATTGACTGGCCTGCTGAGCTTGGGGGGTGGGACGTGGACACCCAACTTGAAATTTTAGAGGTTTTCATTCTTGATGTTATTAAGAGCTTCATTCCTATGTGTGCCCCATCTACCAAAAGTGCTCCGCCCTGGATGGACCAAAACATCAGGTCCCTGATTAGGCAGAAAAAAACGTGCCTACAATCGCCTGCGTGATTTCCCCTCCCCTTCTAATATGGCGCTGTTCAAAGCTGCTCGGAGTGCTGCCGTTTCCGGGTTTCGCACCGCCCGTCGCAGTTACGAGGAATCCCTCATTCTCAAAGCAAAATCAGACCCTAAGTCCCTTTTTGCTTATGTTAACCGTAATCGGAAGACTGCCCCCACTACCTGTCTGAAGAGAAACGACGGTCCTACTCTGCTTGATGACCGAGATATTGCGGTCCAATTTGGCTCTCACTTTGCCTCGTCTTATTTGCCCCACCCCCCCAGCTCTCCAATTCACGCTGCTTTCCTTCCTGCTCCTTTTCTGTGCTCAGATGTGGAAAATGCCTTCATTGCTTTAAGGGAGGATTCTTCCAGCGGCCCTGATGGCATTTCCCCTCTCTTTCTTAAATCTTGTGCAAATTCTCTTGCTACCCCCTTCTTCTTGATTTTTCAAAGTTCCTTTTCCTCCTGCACCTTCCCTACCCGTTGGAAAGATGCAAATATCACTCCTGTAGACAAGGGTCACTCCCTCCATGATGTAAATAATTATCGCCCGATTAGTTTGCTCTGTGTCGCGTCTAAAATTCTTGAAAGGTTTTTCCATAAATCTGTCATGTGCATTTGTCAACGTCTCAATATTGTTTTTGAGTTCCAACACGGTTTCCTCCCGGGCCGCTCCTGCCAATCCAACCTTCTTGAAACTTACAACCACCTTACCACCTTATTGGACAAAGGGGTGCAATGTGATCTTGTTTTCTTCGACTTTCGGAAAGCCTTTGATTCCGTCTCCCATTTCATCCTCCTTCACAAACTGTCCTCTTTGAATTTTCCTAAAACACATATTGCTTGGATCAGTTCTTATCTTTCTCATAGACGACAACGTGTTAGTCTCAGAGGTTCCACTAGTGACTGGGTCCCCGTTACCTCGGGGGTCCCCCAGGGGTCTGTTCTGGGCCCCCTTCTTTTCAACCTTTTCCTGTACGACCTCCATTCCGTCATCCGATCCTTTAGCAGAAGCTATGCGGACGACCTGAAAATTCTCTCTCCCGCTTTTCTTCACCAAGATCTCCAGCAAGACATTGACGCCATTGCCACCTGGTCGACCAAAAACTGTCTTGCCCTTAATCCTCTCAAATGCGTGGTGCTGCATTTTGGCCATAACAACCCTCACTGCAGCTATCACCTTGGTAAAACTACCCTTTCTACTAACACGTCCCATAGGGACTTGGGCATTTTGGTTGATTCTTCCCTGAAATTTCACGCCAATACTGATTATATCATCGGCAAAGTCTTCAAAAAAGCCCACTACATTCTTAAAACTTTCTCTGCTGGCTCACCTAAGCTGTTTGCTCTCCTGTACAAAACCTTCCTTCGCCCTACGCTCGAATTCTGCTCTCAGGTTGGCCGCCCCTGTTATGCTTCTTTCTTCGCCCGTCTTGAGACTTGTCAACGCCGCCTCACTAAATGGTGCCTTCCCCTCAAAAATTTGTCTTATGATGAACGACTTCGCAAACTAAACTTGACCTCAGTCAAAACCAGGTTCCTCCGGGGTGACCTTATCCTCACTTACCAAATTTTAAACCACCTTATTGACGTCCAGGCAGCCGACTTTTTTTGTCTCTCTCACACTTTGACCAGGGGGCATTCCCTCAAACTCTGTGGAAGTGTCTCCTCTGGCAATGTTCGGCACCGGTTTTTCTCAGAACGTGTGGTCGAGGCTTGGAATGCCCTTCCTGTTTCGGTTGTTCTTTCCACCTCGCTTGATGCTTTCAAAAGTAGGCTGGACCGTTTTCTTGCTTAGGCTTTTCCTGGTGGTTGGTCCTTGGTTTGGGTGTGTGAGTGTGGGTTTGGGGGGGAGGGGGGGTGGGTGCTTCTTGGCTTTTGCTTGCACCGTCGGGTTCTCTATTCTATTCTATTCTGTTCCACCACCGAATCTTCGAGTCAGTATTTCCAGCCATTCACCACCCCGATCCCGACCTGGTGGAGCACGAACAGGGTGTGGAGTTAAGACTCCACAGTGGCGGTGGAAAACTCGAGACTTCCACATCGTTGACTAAGAAGACCAGTGGCACAGCGGAAAGCCAACAGACAGCTACCGTGTGGACCTGACCAGCAACGATTCTCTTCCAATCCTGCTAAAACTGTACGTGACCTTTGACTATAAAGAAACCAGAGACCAGGGACAGTCCTAGACAACAGAATTAACTTCAGCCCAGTTTTTAAAACTAATATTATGGGCAGAAATTAGTGAAATTTTTTTATGTCCTTTAGAACCTTTAGCAACTTGGCACAAAAGTGAACAAACAAGTTAGCACTCCCCATAACCAACACAACACAGGTGCCGAAAAGCAGCATTTAGGCAAATCACTGCTACCTATTGACAAGGTGCACCATTCGTGAATTAGTCACCATAGACCAGACAGACTGAAACGAGAAGTGATAGAAAAGAAGTGATACGAAAGAATAGAAAAAGTGCGTTCCTTCAATTTCAACCTCCTCAAACAGGTCGAAACGTACGGACACTGAAATGCTTGGAAAGACCACCAATCCAACTGAAGTTGACACTGGAATTGAGGAAAATCAAACTTTTCCACAGTAGGAAAATACCAGAGTGCATTGATTGAGCATGGCGGGCCCGCTAAAACTCAACAGGGACCATCAGTGAACAAAGGGAAGATCGGCAAGCCTGCTGTTGCGTGTCTGCTTTCTTAACAAAAAAAAAAAAAAAAACAGAACGTGCCAAACATGCAATCAGTAGTGAATGTGAATTTGCCTCAGTTATTAGAAGATGTAAGCTATTCCCCACAAGCCAAAAAGATGGCATGCAGGGAAGCACTACCCAGGACTTCCCCCAACACATCCGGCACATCAGAAAGAACCTTCGTTATTTCCCTAAACTTTATTACACCAGTATTAGCGTGGAAGATCACCCTAGACAATGCCATCCTCAAATGCAACGAATATGTGCGTCAAACTAAAAAGTTTTTGCCAACAGTTCTGAAATCTACCACCACTAAAATTTGCAGTCAGTGAAAGAAATTGATAAACACGACGCGAAGAGAGCGAACCAACATGGGATCGCAGTCAAGATGTCCCATCAACACCAATTGAAGGCGAATGGTATCACGAACTATTTTGGGCACTTGACAAGATGAAGCTTTTCAACAAACCAGTAATGTTCTTGCAACCCCAGAAGCAGAACTTTCTGCAAATGTTTGAGACACCAATTGTCAGAAAAAAATGTCTACAGCTAATCAGTTTTTATCATATCCATGGTTTTTATTGAGTAAGTTTTTAGTGGTTTATTTTATTGATCAGGCTACGGCACCAATGGAAAGGTCTCGGCGAGACGATTGAAATGGTGTATTGGAACATCAAAATTGGTCAAAAATTGACCAAATGGCAGAAATTTGGGCAAAATCTGTCCACGGCGGCCTTCTATTGTCTGCGACATATCATCGTGCCTCGCCAGATGCTGCTACAGGGCTTGCAACATGAGTTTTGAACCTGGTATTAGGACTCAACAGCCACAACTTTCGTGCAAGTGGAAAGTGACGTTCTGTGGGACCCAGATTTCCTCATAAAGTTCAACAAAATGAAAGTAACTACAGTCAAACCTCGTTATAACAATACCTCTTACAACAATAAACCTGTTATAACAATGCTATTTCCGAGGCTCTTTAAGCAGCAATGCATGCAAAAGTGATTGTTTATAACAATAAACCTGATATAACATTTTACTTTTCAAAGACCCTTGGACATCGTTATAAAGAGGTTTCACTGTACAACATTCGAGCATGGCAGTGCATGACTGAAAGAAGTTTTTTTTATGCCAAAACCTCTTTCTAAGGTTCAGTATTGAAATTTCCAAACTATCAAGGCGTAAAGAGTTTACATCAAGTGTCGATGCAGAATTATCAGAGTTCACTAATCATTCAGTATTAATTAGCAATTATCGTATTTATTCGCGTTCATATTGTTGTCTTAGTACCATTGCTAAGCACTTCAGCAAAAAGGTTACGAATGATTAATAAAAACCAGTACTTAACGAATACGAAAGTCTAGCGAGTACATTAACAGATGAGTGTTGTCGAGTAGCGAGTCACAATTGTCGAAAAGGAAATTCCACAATGTTACTGGGGGTTTACAGAAATGGTGAGTGGGAGTAACGAAGTAACGAGACTGTGCAGAGGCCTCACTTTCAGGTCTCTTTTTCGCTTCAGTCTTGAAGTGTGTGAAAGTAAAGAAAGTAACTTAACCCTGTGTTGTCACAAGCAGAATCGTCAGGGTAAACTAACTTTTGTTGGTTCTAGAGGACAGCATGAAGTTTATTTAAATTTTCCCCGACGATTCATGTACTCTCCGGCCGTTGGCCTAACCATCGTCTTGTGGTGAAAGAAAGGTGTCAAAGCCTCTCGCCAAGGTGGAGACGGAGGACAGTTATAAAACTCAGGAACTGAAAGTAATTTCAGCCAGACAAACGGACTGAGTCATGAGTTCTGAAGGAACTACAGTATTTCAATTTGTGTTGCCTGGGAAGAAATGAAATTATGACTTCACGACAATTTTTCAACAGGACATAATTTCAAACCTTCATGCGAGTTGGTGACAGAATGTTTAACTTCTTGTTTTACATTAGCCTACGCCCATATTTAGTCCGTATTTTCAAGTACAGTATCCAAATCACGAAAAATGGTTGGAGGAACACGAAACATGCTTTTAAATTGTTAAATTACGAAAAGCTGTCTTTAAATCATCATTTTTTAAATACTGGCAAGCGGCAGTAACAGTGGTGAGAACTTGAGCACAGGTGGTGCTAGTGTGTTTTCTCCGTATTAATGTTTAAATCATCAGTCATCTGTCTGTAAACGGTGTCATAATTTTGTGCATCATTCGGGAATACCTCGATGCGCTCACCAGGTCAGGAGAGCGGAGCATGCAAGGTGGTTCCCCCACCCCTCCTCAACCTCAAGAGTCTAAACCAGTTGCACCTTGTGTTGACAGAGAGACAATGAGAAGCGATGACATGGCGAGCACTGTTGAACGTCTCTCGACTGTCTCACGCTAAATAAACATGTCTTGCCCCACCACTAAGTCTTCGAGTCAGTCTTTCTAGCCATCCACCACCCAATCCCACACGAGATGAGAACAGATCCAATAAAAACTTGTCACGTCTTCAACCGGAAAAAATGCTGTCTAGTCTCGACTCTCCTCGACTTGTTTACCCTTGCAATGTTTCTACGAAAAAAGGGGTACACCACAACAAGGTTTTGAGCTTAGTTTCATTTCATGTCTGGCTGGCTGGCCGCTTCAAGGTCAAGTTTAGGCAAATTGTTCCACACCACAATCACAAGTAGATAGCAGATTTTTGAACCGAGTGGAGAAATTTTAATTTTTAATGTGTGATTGTAATTGTAATAACAAGGAGAGGAGGGATGACTAGAATGCAAGAAGATAAGTAGGTCTACACAAATCACAAAATATCAGCTTTGCCATATTTTTTGCCAGGGAAGAAATGTTGAGATAAAGTTGAGATATTTGAAATGTTTTCTCATCTTGTCTTCATGTTGCCTTCACACATCTCAACGTCGACTCAACTTTAAGGGTGTGCGAGTATTATAATTTTGATTTAAGTGAAGCCGAGCCGAGTCTGCAACAGAAGAATGGGGTATCGAGCCAAGTTCGAGGATTTGGGGAACACACTTATTTGTTTCAAGTGTCTTTTTTACTAGTTAATGTAATGACAACTAAGCTGCTACTTAACGGAGTGTGTGGGTCAACGTATACAAATGGTTTTCCAGTTTTTAGGATATAACTTTAGAATGGTTTGAGGTAGTGGCTTTTAATTTGTACCACTGGAAAGTTCTCGTCAAAACAATGAATTTGGTGTATTTGAACGTCAAAATCGTTAAAAAATTGGAGTAGTTATCGCATTTTCACTGGATTCGAGTTTTCCAAGCATGGATGCAAGCGACGAGACGAGTTCGAGTACACGTTGCATACCTAACTCGGCTCCAATTTTTTAAGTATCGCACATCCCTACTCGACTTGTAAACTGACTGTTTGACCTCGTCTTTAAATGACGTTCGAGAAAAAGTGGAAGTTTTTACACGTCTCACCAACAACTTATGTAGAAAGATATTCAGACTTAGAGGAAATATGTTTAAGGAATGTCTTTTTCCACCGAGAGAGCAATACCATCAAGGTTAGGCTCGTTAACGTTAATTTGAGGTAGCTAGAACTCAGATGATAGAGGTTGTTAAACTTCTGGACACACACACCCACAAAAACTAACATCAGAAGTGTGATTTCTCAACGTGATCCACAAAGAAAGTGACGTAGCTGCCACTCCTTTCCCATCGCTGGAAAAAAAGTCAACGAATGAATGATCTTTACCTTCATCTTCAAACTCTCAGCATCATCGTAGCTAAACCAAGTATTTGCTAAACGGGCATACGGTACTTTCTGGAAACTATCCCTTGCTTTGTCCCAAGGTTTTATCATGTTGTCCTCACAGAACTAGAAGAAAAAGAAATTCACAAACAATTCTCATTATTCAATCCTGCGAGAGAGTGAAGGTAGAATGATACTGGTACACAATTATGGCGCACAGAAAAATGCAAAGTTTCAAAATGTTTCATGTATCCTGACATATATATGGGCTTGCCCTTTCCCCCTCCCCCAACTTTGTTTCAGTTGGGAAAGGCTGGCATAACCAAAGCAGTCTTCGGCTGAGTGATATGCCGACAATCAAAAGTATTATTATCAATTTTTATCCGCCTTTATGTGTGCAATTTTTCGAAATAAAGTAAATATTTACCACAGTTTGTACATGCATATTCTAATTTTGTCAAGGTGACCATGACTTCTTAAAGCTGGAATAGAAGTCAGGTACGATAACAAATGAAGGGAACATGATCGATTATAAACAGGATGAATGTTCCTTCAGACACAGATTTCCCCTCTAGTATCTGGCGATTACGAGGGAATATAGGTTAACATTCGGCACCAGAGAAGACTAGAGCCCGACTTACCAACGAATAGCCCTGCAAAATACATTCATCTAGGTAACCCTCAATTTGGTGCAAGAATTTATAGGGTTGGGGAGAAGAATTTGTAACTCTAAAAGTCCCTATTGAAACGTGATACATTCATTCCTATCAGTTCCGTCCGAGTTTTAAGAGGGCGCCACGCATTCCATCAGGTAATTTTTGCTCATTTTTCAGCCCAAATCTTAAGTAAACTAAATTACAACCAAGCTAAACTAAATAATAATTAAATGCAAGCTAGATTCGTTTAGTTTAGTTTAAATTTAGGCTGAAAACTGAGTAGAAATTCCCGTATAAATCTCTCATGGCACCCTCTATAAACTTCGACGGAACTAATAGGAATGAATCTAAGACGGTTCATTACGGCGTCTCGGTCACAAATTCTCCTTCCCAACCCTATAAATTCGTGCTTGTAGTTACTTTTTTTAATGTACATGGGTTAGTCACGCAATTCGAACCATCGTTCTGTAAGTTAGGAAACGAGATACTAACCATTGAGCTGTTCTTGTCCGCTTTTCTCAGGGTTCCCAGTAAGGACATGTAATTTCCACGATAATACTAGGCACGATTTTGCGTTGAGTTTTGTTGCGCTGAAGGTGTAATTTTGCGGGATTTCGGTACTATTTTGTGGTGGTGGATTTGGCTGCCGAATTTGATAATTGCATCCCCTTGGCTAGTACAGTGACGAAATTTATGATAACAAAAATTCCAACGGTGCACGAAAATACGAGTACACAATTGCAGCCCAACTTTACGACATAAATATGCACCACGTACATTGCTGGTGATGATCGACTGCTCACTTATGGCGACCTTGTGCCCACAGCATTGTCTGGTGCGGATTTAACCGAGTATTGCTTTGGTGAGAACTGCTTCAGAATTTTGTTCCAGTAACTAGTTGTCAATTATATTGGCTTTGTTTTTCATTAAATTTATTTCATGACAAATAAAGCCATTTTTGTGGTAAATTTTGTGCTATTTTTGGAGATTTTTGGCATAATGCGACCTGTACTGAATTTTGCGACAATTAATTTGGTGTTTTTGCTTCAGTTAGTGATTGCTCACCTACCACATCAAGAATAATTGTCATAACTCATTTAGAGAAAATGTTGCGAAATTTGCAAATTCGCAAAATCGCAGAAATTACATGTCCTTAGTCCCCAGGGACACCCCACAAAGCTTGAAGACTTAAACGTTAGTTCATTTGTGTGCATATACTGTATTTCTTTACCTCATTATAGCCCATAAATCCCGTTTGCTTCGTGTAAAGCCCGGCAAGTCCTTGATTGAGCAGACTGCTGCTTCCAGGAGCCATTTCACTGGGATTGGTTAAATTGAATGTATGTCCATATAAGGGCATACCTAACACAAGTGAACTTGCAGGCGCTCCTAGTGACAGTAGGTGATGGACAGTGTGATTCTGTAACAAAAAAATCCGTAGATTACACATACAGTACACATTTTGAAAGTGTGTCTAACAGAAGGAAATAATGTCACAAATAAATTAAAGAAAACAAGGAGTATTACTCTTAATTCCGCATTTCTATCGTTGCAGTAACTGGTTGCAAGTGGACATTCCAAGGATCAAATTTCCAAATTTTAATCCGAGTACAAATTTTCACTCAAAATCTGTTAGTGGAGTGCAAAAAGAGTCTTCGGAGTGCAAAACCAAAATGTAAACCAACACTGTGGTCACCTATTTTATAGCCATTGAAAATTCAGCATCTCAATAATATCAAGAATTTGATAATATGTATAGTTTTCCTGCACTTGCTTAAAACTGGCTTAACTTTACTATTCAAGTGAAAATCATATACACATAGTTTAACCAAACGTAGTAAAAAGTGGTGATATACTGGACTTATTAACCATATTGGTCTTCAGTTGGAAGGTATAAATAACGTGTCAGTGTCTATTTGATAAAAGATTGTGGATATGATCCATAGCTTTTAGAACAATGATATTTAGGATGCTACAATGGGAACGTGTTAGTTTAAATTTGTATTAAAATAACTTAAAATAACCATCACCAGTCGGATTTTGTGTATATAGTGCTGGACATTGAAATTTGAACACATGATTACCACGTAAGCTTTGATACAATGCTTTCTCATGGATTGAACTTCTACTGCTTCCACTGCTATCGAAGAAGCCGCGTGAATGCTTGCATCGTAGTGAGGAGTTCAAACTTCAAGAACTACGTTTACTCAACTACTTGAAAGTATTTCGAAGGGATGTGTCGTGTCCTTTATCTTCCACTAGTCTTGTAAATCACCGTTCATAGTTCTTTCGTCGATCTGTCGCCACCGAATAAAAGTAATTTTTTTAGGTGGTTTCGCATTTGAATGGAATTCGTCTTTACCCACCACGTGCAAGCACACTAAGAGACTGGCACTTGCCAAGGAAAGGTGGCAGACAAGTTCATGCCTCCCTTGCAATTTGTCTTGCAACCACCCTTAGGCAAATTATTATAAAAATAATTTTAAGAGCCTATTTTGAATGTTAACAGCAAACAGCAAGTAAATCATTGAAGTGCGTTTGTGAGTGTGTTCGTGAGCTTGGTACCATTCTGATTTTGCTTCGATCATGTTTCCGTAGAAGGCAGCGGTAACACTGTTTCACTAAGTTGCACTGCCTTTCTGTAGCTGTCGGAAAAAAGAAAGTTAGCTAAGCGAAGCATTGCAACTTATGGGGAATTCTATTCTGCACAAACTAACTGGACTAAGTCAGCCTAGTTGCTTGTGGTTGGCAGTTCATTAAGGCAGCTCCTGCAATGCTAGTGACCTTAGCACTTTTTTCTTGTAAAGAAGCAGCAGCGTTGCCAAGTCCTTGACAAGAAAATGTTAAAGAGCATTTTGCTATATCTCCAAAACAGATGAATTCAGTATAGTTAAACGGTACAATAACAGTCTATCCATAAAATAATCTGCACTGTTGAAGATAACTTACTTATTAGTCAATAAAAATGGCAGGTATGGGCGCAGCCACATACGGTATCTATGGCGTCAACCACACTCACTGTTTGAATGGCAGAAAACACTTTGCTCTGAAAATCAAGTAGCTGCGTAATGAAATTTTGCACTCACTATAGTATGCTGACTGCAATGATGCAGTGATAATCACTAAATTAAAACAACGTGAGAGTAACAATCTAACTCCACAACTTCTGTGTGAAAGCAGGAAGTCATTGGTGCATTCCTAGTAGATAAAATTATGGAAAAAAATCCATCCGTATTTCCACAGTGAAAGTTCGAGTTTAAAAAAAGATCGAATCACAAAAAACGTATGCTTATTTTCACTAACTGTCGCTACAGTTGTCTCACCAGTGTCATGCATATTTTTGACACACTGCACGCCTAACTGTCTTCTGTCTTCGTCAGGCTTACGGAAATCTGTTTTTGCTGCTCACTACGTCGCTGCAGTCTCCCAGATTTTAATTCAGAACCGGATGTAGCCTTCTGTATTTGTGAAGTTGTTCCCTTTTCCTTCCACTTGAAGGTAAGCTTATCCCCATAATCTTTCCTCAGCAGAACTATCCAGTTTCTCCTAATATAGAGTTTCTTTTGAGGAAAGATTTTAGAGATCACCTTACCGCCATGTGGAAAGGAAGAGAACAACTTGAAAAATACAGAAGGCCACCCCCCCCCCCCCAACAAATTCAAATCTGGGGGACGGATTTCAAATCTGAATTCAAACCTGAATTCAAATCTGGGAGACTGCAACGTTGTAGTGAGCAGGAAAAACAAAGTTTTCCAAAAGCCTAACGAGACAGACGACAGTGAGGTTAACAGTCTGTCGAAAATTTGCATGACACTGTGGTGAGACGAGTATAGTGACAGTTCCAGTGAAATTGTTGAGCGTTCGTTATTTGTGATTTGATCTTTTATGAAAAAATCTGTTAAAATAAAACCTGTTAGAGGATTGCAATGCTGTATTCAGGGTTCCAAGCTCAATATGCATCCAACATTTGTAGTTTTTTTTAGGACAACTATTTTTTTTT
>JAHWFP010109953.1:81815-96242 GCA_023313725.1 Lithobius niger | reverse complement strand
AAAAAAAAGAAGTTGTTTCTCAAGCCCCGCCGCACGGACTCCAAACCACCCGCACCGACCTTTTTTTTTTGGTTTACGGAAACCAGAAATGTCAACTCACGATCTGTTCTAACGAATTTTGAATTCACCGGACTTTTTTTTTTGTGCGAGTGTTCTTTTTGCTCACCAAATACTATGATAGGGCTCCCGTGTAAACCGTCATATTTGGTTGAAGTTTTTCATTAAAAAATTGAACAAAAATGGCTTTGTTTTAAATTACAACCCCTATATTATGGTAAAAAAGTAAATAAATAATAAAAAAAAAATTCGCCCGCCCGCACCGATTTTTTTCGTAAAAGGCTCGAGAAACAACTTTCTTTTTTTAAGTGGCCTTAGCATCTCCGTGTCAGCCAACACGATCATGACTACGCTGTTATGTTGTCTCACTTAATACAGTTGCATCGCTAAACTGCGATACATTATTTAATTTTACATCGCTAAAGTTTAAATTTGTGGTGCAAATTGCGATGCGATACCGCTCATTTCGAGCCCTGCACTGTTGTAAAAAGGCTGTGGCTGGTGCGAAATTACGTCACCAAGGGACCTAAGAAGTCTGCGGCAATACGGCTATGACCAAGTTCAGGCATGGCGGTCTTGCAAGATGCTGAGGTGGGCCGCTGTCCTATTCATTTCTCCCTTGAACTGCAGTTGCCCTCACTGTTTTAAACTCAACTTCTAGGAGTTTTATTTTTGCTCTTATTCTATACATTGTATCTTGTGAACGGAACATAAATAAATAAATAAATAAATGGACGGACGGAGACAGCTGAGGAGAAAAAGGACACTTGAATGACAGTTTCTGTCTCCCTTAGGGATGTGCGAGTAGAAAAATTTTAATTCGAGTCGAGCCGAGCCAAGTTTGCAACAGAAGAATCGAGTATCGAGCCAAGTTTGAGTATTTGGTGGAAATATTTTGTTTGCAAGTTTGTCTTTAATTTGTTAAGATAATAAGAACAAAGATGATGCTTAGCTGACTATGTGTGTGTCATGGTTTTCCCGTTTTAAGGATATAACTTAAAAATGGTTTCAGTTATTACTTTTAATCTTCACCACTGGAAAGCTCTCGCCGAGACGATCGATTTGGTATACTGGAATATCAAACTCGGTCAAAAATTGACGAAGTTATCGCATTTTCTCCGGATTCGAGTTTTTCGAGTATGGACGCGAGCAGCGAGCCGAGTTCGAATACAAGTTTCATACTCGGCTCGAATTTTTCGAGTATCGCACATCCCTAGTCTCCGTCGCCCCCATGGTTTAAGAAAAATGGATGCGTTTGAGAACAATCGACAATTGTATGCCCTGTATTGCATAAACTTAGATAGCTGTCAATCGATGTTTTGGCTAAGAAGTGTCAAGTAGAGTAAAGAACAGCGTTAAATCTATTTCTATGTTTGATTTATTTGTACTTGTGTTTCTTTTCCATTTGTCATTGTTTTCCATATTTTTGACTTTTGTATTTCTATTTGTAGAACCATGGAATTGGATAATGGCGTGGGAGGAGTTTCTCCCTCTTACCAGTTTAGTAATGCTCATGGAGAAGTATTTCTTCCCTAAGTGGATGCATGTTTTATGCTCTTGGCTGGGTCATAATCCAAACTACGACGAAGTCACCAATTGGTACATGGGATGGAAGTCGATGTTTCCGGAACTGGTTTTAGCGCAGCCAGTTATTAAAGGTAAGTTACCAGGGGTAGTTTTAATGGAAAGCTGCTTAGGTTTCTGATGATTTTGTTCTTATTACGTTTGTGCAAAATATTAGTTGAGGTTGATCAAACCGGGTCTTAATCCCTTTCACTTAGTCCTATGTGCTGTAGTCCTATGTGCACATAGATCGGTGGTACGACAAGCGTCAAAACTTTGAAAAAACTTTTCAAAAGCCAATATGAACGCTCCATGATGTAGTGCACGTATTTGTTTGTTTTCGGTTGTTGTTGTAATCTGAAGACGGTGGACATTGATGTGCATGAGTATTTTCCATTGTCCACCTTTTTCCATGAAAACTCAAGTGAACTGGATAGTTCCAACGTGTGGTGTTAGTGTTTTTTAAGTTTTCGTCTGTCATGTCTCGTTTTCACCACAGTAGTCACCGGTTGCATCCTCTTCTTTGCCTCTAGAAAACAGCACGAAAGTCTCAAGAATGGCTCCATGACTACTTCGGTCTGCCAAAGTGGTTAAATTGAGCTTCTTGCAGCATTCTGGAGAGCTCAGTGTTTGTATATGGCAAGTCTTATGATAGGGGAAAACAAATTGCTTCATTACAACCTCTAATATTAGCTGGAAAAGTTACCTCATTTTTTTTTAGCAAATACATGAAAAAGAAATGAACCTAAAAATAACGGAACTACAGGATTCCCACCAACCTGGAAACCCTGGAAAACTCAAGGAATTTAAACTACCTTGAAACTCGGGGAGAACTCAGGGAATTCTCTGATTTTATTCAAAAAAAAACCTGGAAAACTCAGGGAAAATATTAATATTTTAAATAATGTGTTTCCTATCTAAACACTTCAACCTTTTTAACACAAAAATGGTAAAATGTGTGAAAAAATTCCTTCCTAAAATTACGGTAAATACCCTGGAAAATGACTTGATCTACTGTGGAAAACCTGGAAAACTCAGGGAAACTGAATTCAGTATTTTGGTGGGAACCCTGAACTATGTGAGAAAAGGATTAGAGAAGGTATGGCGCATAGTGGGAAACGTTGCATTGAACGTTGAACGTTGTTCTGTTATTGTCTGCTGCTGCCATTTCCAAGACTACAACAGTTAAAGGAGGATGTCGTATTATTTCTTTGCAGATCTGTTTACGCAGGCGTTAGATATCATGAACCGTGCTGTCTCAATGGGTGGTCAACAGCCAGGAGCTAAGGAACATTTTGCTTACCTCTCTCAATTAGAACGCCAGCGAGATTTGGATTCGCGAGTCCAGAATGCTCGGACCTTCGAGGTAAGTGCTATACCAATGAATAATATGACTCTTTGCTAATCAATTTAAGGCTGTTAAAGAAAATGGTTTATGAAATACCACTTCTTTGTTAAAATCTATTTATTAAGGCCGCACCGATACCGGATCGGATAATTTGAAAATATCGATAACTCTGGAACCGTTCGAAATTACGACATGCGGTTCGTGGCGCTTTGCTCAGGAACTCACTGAGTATCTTCCTGGTTATGTTTTAACTGTTGGTCACTACTTAAACATTTTTTATTTTAATAATTATCGGACTTGTGCAGAAAATTACACCGTTGATGAAAGATTGTGGGCACAATTTTGGATATCAGTTTCGGTACCGGTATCGGCAAAATTTTTAAAACCTGTTCGGTATCGGATCGGTAAAGTTGGTATCGGTGCAGCCTTACTATTTATTACAAAAGCAACAAGCACTACTTGTCACAGCATGGGTACGCATCCCTCTAAAGGCTTGTGAGGTACCCTTTTCTCCCAAACTCCTTTCCCTCTCTATTTTCGGAAAACCTCCCCCAAAACATTATTTCCCGAAAGTAGTACATAAGTAGTGGACGCTTTCTTTGCCTACCATGCCAAGCAGGCCTTAGCAAAGAAAGGCCTTCCCCAGTCTTCTCTTCTCTGCTGAGACATGGGGGTCTGCTTAGAGAGAAGGTTGACCCTTTAGAACTTCATGGACCTGTTGGACCTCTAGCTAAAGGATCGGATAGTGTTTTCTTCAACGTAAGAAGCAAAACTGCACACCCTGCACAGTTTGTTCCCTTCGATGAAGCCAACTTCGGACTCGGCTCCTTAGAATTTGGTACTACTTTGAAGATACCAAAGTTACTTCCCATTTCTTAAGCAACTTCAAAACTGTGAAAAATATCCAACAAATGGTTGTGGCATTGCACGCCGATGTCTTACACACGGCCACCTAAGCCAGTTTAAAAGCTACTACTGATCATACTTGCACAAGGGAGGCAGCAATTAAGTAGCTTGAAGATGCGCTAATCCTTACAAAGATAGGTGCAGAACGATCAACTGAAGCCATTCATTGGCAAACTACAGAGGTCGTCAACAGTGTGCTACAACACCATGACGCCGTTCTTCCGCTGCCTCAGGACTTCATCAGGCAAAGGTCCAGGAACTCAGCCATCCTGTCCCACGAGGCTACCACCCTCTTCAAAGGAGTAGTTCTTAAAATTGCCCCTTCTTTGAGTTCCAAATTTAAAACAAGTTCCGCATCTCAAGCTGAGCAACAAAAAAGAAGCAACAAACAGCCACAGAAAGGAATGTGAGACCACGTCAAAGATGGGGGCCGCCTGTCTTTTCCAGGAAGAGGTTCCCAGCACCAGGGCGACAGTACCCTTGAAAGAAAACAAAACCCTCCTCGCATCCAATCCCCTGTGAAGTAAGGGAAGAATGACACGTATTGACATTTAAGATTCCCCGGTGTCTTGGACGGCTACCAACCGGCGTTCCTCCATTACCTGAAACTTGCGGATTCTCTCCATAGAACTTCACCTCGTCTCCGATGCCAGATCTCCTCTCAGAAGTGAAAGCCCTCATCCCGAAAGACGCAGTTGAGATCTGTCAGGACTGGCCAAAGTCAGGCTTTTACAGCCTCATCTTTCTTATCTCGAAGAAGACAGAGGGGAAAGTCATTAATAATGCAAGTTTCAAGCTGGAGACTCCGGATTTAACTCGAAACTCAGTCCAACCTGGGGAATTTACGCTGCCCATCGATCTGGAGGATGCATATCTCCATGTCCCTCTCCACCCGGACATGTTCCATCTTTTCCGGTTTATTATCAATGGAAAGTTTATCATTTCAAGGCCCTCCCAATCGGATTAACCAAGGCTTCAAGGATCTTCACCTTAATCAGCAAGCCTATTGCTTGCCACTACTCATTCTGGTGGCACGCCTATTTAGACGACAGGTTTATCCCGGACAAAACTACCAAGAAGATCCACACAGACCTCCAAAACGTGACGGACCTCCTGTTGAAGTTGGGCTTCGTAATCAACCTGAAGAAAGTCCTACCTAGAGCTCATTAGATCCTTCATCTTCCTCGGGGCTCTCTTTGACCTGGCAGATTTCACCATTGGCCCGTCTCCGGAGAGGATTCTCTTCATCTATCAATGGCTTTCTGTCCCGTTTATAATCTATCAATGACACACTCTGCAAGGTTACCTGTCACCTGGATGCTGCAGCAGACCTCGTTCCTTCCAGCCCCACCCATATCAAGACAAGATTTGCATGTCCCCAAGTTTTTCCAACCTCTGATGCTCTGTGGTGGTGCTACCCTACGAACACTGCTTCCGGAGTCCCCATCAGAGATTCAGAACCCTTCAAATTCTTTATCTCGGATGCATCCACCACCAGATGAGGTGCCCACAACAACACCGCAACTGCTGCTGGAGTGTGGAGAACGCGAGCTCCACATCAACGTTCAAGAGCCGTGAGCAGTCTACGTTGGCATGCGTCACTTCCAAGACAACTTGAAGGCAAGGACAATAAGTGGACAGCAATGACAACAGTGCTGTTGGCTACTTGAACAAGGGAGGAGGTGCCAACTCAAGGAACTCCACCATCTAGCAAACCGGGTCTTTCTTCTGACCGTCCTCTTTAAAATCAAGCTCGTTACTTCACATTCTCGGGAAACGAAATGTTCTGGCAGACCAGCTGTCCAGAGAAGGCAAAGTCCCAACAACAGAGTGGACACTAAAGACCTCTGTGTGCAAAAAGATCTTTGCCCTTTGGGCAGTTCCGATGAATGACCTCTTTGCCGCAAGCTCCAGTCGCCGGCTCCCTAATTACATGAATCTCTTCACGGACCCTCAAGCCTGGGCCACTTACAGCATTGGTGACTCACTTGTTCACCCACTCACATGATCCTGGAGAGGAACGTAAAGATGAAATTTCGCCCTCGTCGCCCCGGATTGGCCAGCTTAACCATGGTTCATTCCTCTTCTAGGGCTTCGAGTGGATTGCCCAAGAAAACTACCCACAGAGGAGAATCTGTTCACACTGGACAAGGAAGGATTGGCCACCAAGCTGTACCAGTCCTAAAACGTCATGCCTGGCTACTATCATCCAGCTTCTCCAGGCTTACGGCCTTGGTATCTAGTTTTGATACCGGTGCAACCGTAATAATTTGTACACCTTTTTAGTACCTTGTTAAATAAATTGTTACCATTTACACACAATTTTTATGCAGAACGTTGTCGAATAATTTTCCTATTTGTACACTTGAGTTTGTTAATTTTCTTTATAGAAAATTAACTTGATTGTGTGAGTGGTAAATGAGATTATTATTACATGCAGTGATTTGTATTTTGTTCTCCCATTTTAGGCGATAGAACAAGGGATGAGATCTGGTGGAACGTCTTCAGCAAATGTCACTCTGACATTCAAAGATTTGGTTGAGAGAAAGGTAACACTTTTAGTTCAGTAATTCTACGATTTAGTTTTAACTTAAAAATTAAGATCCCATTGTTAGGTTGTTTATCTTCTGTTTTAAATAATGCTAGGTACTAGGACTGCAAAATTTTAATTAATTGGCTAATATAAATGTTTGCCATCAGGTTAAATAAACGTGATTAACGATAATCCCCCTCCCCCCAATAACATTCTCCACTCCCCTTAAGTCAGACGACATACAGAAGATCAAAGCGGTCAGTGATAACTTGGAGACTTGATATGAAATGTGTTTCTTTATCGAGTGTGGGTTTGCTATGTGAAAGGTGTGTTCGTATTGCTTTGAGAAATTGTTTTCAGAGATAAAATCTAAGATTGTAAAGGAGGTTTGGTTTGTATTAAACAAAAATTAGTAAACGTTTAATTGTCAAGAAGACGATTACCATTTAAATGATCGGCACGCGATTATCGTTTAAATGATTGGCACAACCCAGCTTGTACAAATAATATTGCACACATGGAACACGTTTTATGGAATTACAGAACTTTGCAGACATTTTGTGGATTCAATGAATCAAAATTTAATGGTGTAGAATTTGTACAATCAAGGCTTTTCGCAGCAAATGCATGATTGAGATACTTTCTGACTTAACCAAATCTGACAAACCAAAAATAAAATTATATTGCCCTAATTATTTCTTCATTGGTCAATGAGTAATTTGGCAGGGATTCAACTTTTTGTAATTTTGTTTCATACTTTTTTTTTTTTGCTGCAGAAAGTGTCGAAGAAATAGCAATATAAACTTTTCGTGGAAAACATGAATCTCTAGTTATAAGAGGGATTCAAAAAGAATGTTCGTCATCAAAAATTTTATTATTTGTTAAGACGTTCTTCATTTAAGTTATCGTAGAGTTAGGAACCTTTCCACTTACCTTCGTTTCTCTGGTGCAATTCTGAATGATAGTTGATGAGACATGTTTTTCATTTCGTGCATTAAACTATTAAAATTATGTTTGGCCACATAAAGGGTTTTCACGTTAAGAATCTCGAAAAATCAGTGAGCGATATATTTTCTTTTGGTTTATTGGGCTTTGTAAGTTGGAAATGGTAATGTGAAACGCATGCCTAATAAATAGAGAAATTAACACTGGTTCCAGAGTGCTAATAAAACAAAGCAGATTTCTACCACAATAAAGCATTTACTAACACTGACACAGTGTTATTTCTAAGCAGTACTGAACAACAATTTTTCAGCTGAACCGAACAAACCTTAAACGAGCCGAATACCGCGCACTTCTGAACCGAACAGAAATGTAAAGCCAATCAACCCGTGCTTGTTGCACGGCTAACTGTGAGCACTGGGGCGTCAGATTCGATAGGTGTCTTGGTCCCAGCTGTACTTCTCTGGCTTCTTACAGACCCGGGTTCGATCCTGCTGAAGGGAAGTGTATATGTACGGATTTTTCTCTGGTTCTTTCCCGCCCGTTGTACCAGGGTTTCCTCCCTCCTGCGGCAAAAAACAACTGACACGATGGTGGTTCCTTCCACTTAACGTCTGCCGCTCGGGCCTTCAAAAAGCTGTTAGCTTATCGGCCGACTATGTCTTTTCTATTCTAAATTTTAAAATAAAATTTAAATCAACTCTGTTCACAAAGGTTCATATCCTAATATATAAGTTGCTAGATTCAAAGCATGAGCATCAGTAAACATGCTTTCTAAATCGGCTAGCAATTAACTACATACGTGATCGTTGTTTAGGGATGTGCAATACTCGAAAAATTCGAGCCGAGCCGAGTATGCAACATATACTCGAACTCGGCTCGCCGCTTGCATCCATACTCGGAAAACTCGAATCCGGTGAAAATTCCATAACTTCGCCAATTTTTGAACGTTTTTGACGTTCAAATGCACCAAAATCATCGTCTCGAGGAGAGCTTTCCAGTGATGCAAATTAAAAGCCACTAGCTCAAACCATTCTAAAGTTATATCCTAAAAACTGGAAAATCAGTTGTACACGTTCACCCACACAGTCTATTAAGCAGCATCTTAGTTGTTATTAAACTAACAAATAAAAAAGACACTTACAAAATAAATGTGTTCATTAAATACTCGAACTCGGCTCGATACTCGATTCTTCTGTTTCAGACTCGGCTCAGCTCGACTCGAATTAAAATTATTCTACTCGCACATCCCTACCGTTGTTGTGTGCGTGTTTCTCAGTTGTTCCCTCCCGTTCACTAGTTTGATTACGTGATTCTAACACTAAAAACCAGAATTCCAGAATTCCACAACAAATTTTTATTTGTCACAGGTGCTAAAGAATAAAAAACTGATGGGATAATTTTGGGGATGCGACTGTACCGAAGAAGTATTAACTGTATTTTACTTGGCCTTAAACAAAAAAAAACAAAAAAATTAAGTGTTGCGTTAATAGGGTAAACAATTATAGTTTCAAATAAGTTACTTTTATTTTTTTAAGTGGGTTTGTAAAAAAAAAATGATTCTCGGTCACAAAGATCTCAAAAATCGACGTGGGATGAGGTTTCTTCTGTATGGTTTGCTACTTCGAAGCACTGAAATCATTTTTAAAAATATTCGGAAACTCTACATCCAAAGTTAATCCAACGATTTGCGTTGTTTGTAATTTTCAACAGACGCTCTTCCTTCCAATTTGGTGTGGAATAACGCTGTCTGTCTTTGTCAGCTTTCTCTACAAGTAGAATACAACGACAAGTAGAGAAAGCTGACGAAGACAGACGGCGTTATTCCACATCAAATTGGAAGAAAGAGTGTCTGTCGAAAATTACAAACAACGCAAATCGTTGGATTAACTTTCGAAGTACAGTTTCCGAATATTTTTAAAAATGATGTTTCTTCTACATGTAAATTGGTTTTCACTAAACAACTTCACACAGGGTTCGTACCAGTGCTTACAAACCTTATAAGTCTTTATTTTTAATTTTACCATTTGTAAGGCTTTACAAGTCCTTGAAAAATTGAAAATGCAGTATTTAGTCCTTGCAAGCCCTTCTTTAATTTCCATACCAAATGAATAAAGCTTCTGCTGTCAGTTTTTGTTTATGTATCATTTCAAATTTATTTTCTTAAAATCAGTACCTACCTCAGTACCTACCAAGTTCTCATTGTAATCCTTTTAATAAGAAGTTTTGTTCAGGTTAGCTTGCGCTAGTTTTTCAGGGCACTGACTGCAGTCAGCACGAGACATTAATTTGGCGTTACTGTAAGGTCGTTTTTTCCGTTTACGATTGCCAGTGTTTTGGCATGGCAGAGTATAAAGTTGGTATTATACTCGTATTATGGTATATTATATTATGGTATTGAATTTGGTATATTAGAATTTAGAAGGCTTATTGAGGTGGGCAACCCTGCTGCAGTCTGATTCAACGCACCTCTTTTTTTGTTCGCTTATTGTTTAGTATTGCTTGTTAATGTCGGATAGTTTTTTTTTTTTCTTGTTCTAAGAGAGACTGGGAACAGAGCTAAGAGCAAACTTCTGGGGCGACTGTTTCGGAACTATTGTATTGTTATTTGGGATATAACTTGAAATTGGAGGCAATTTGCAATGCAACGCAACCGAAAATAACTATACAAAATTAGACCTGTAATGGTGTACTTTACTAGTTACTTCATGAGAAACTAAATTTTCCACAAGTGGGCAGCAGACCTTCTCACCGGTGTCTGGTGTGCTTGACACTTGGTACTTAAAAGTCCTTACAAGTCCTTCAAAACAGTCCTTGCAAGTCCGTGAAATCCATTCAGCCGAAATGGTACGAACCCTGTTCACAGTACCTTATTCTATTGATTTGGCTTTAGGGCCAATGAAAAGCTCTTGTCGAATTGATTAAAATGGTGTACTGAAATATCTAAATTGTGCAAAATTAACAGAAATTTTGTTGAAAGCTTGTCTGAAACCCTAACAAATAATTAAAGCTGTAACTGAAACAACCCAAACCGCACATTGCCGAACAGAGGGTGTTCGGTTCGGTGTTTGGCGTTTTAAAAGAAAAATACCGAACCATACATATTTCCACTTCTAGCTGACGGATTTTGATGTTTGAATAAACCATTTTGAAGGTTTTTTTCTCCAGCTATCTGATAGTCAAAACCACAAGTTTCTAGCTCTAACCGTTCAGAAGTTATGAGGAAAAATTGTAAGACACATGAGATTTCTTTGTGCTGAAACTAAGTTTCCGCATCTGTTCACTTACAAGTCTGTGTGAACATAACAGTATTTATTGAGAAACTTGTACTTTAGTAAATATGAATCTTTGTGAGCCGGGTTGTTTTAAATTCTATATTACAGGCTGATTGATTGGGTACATTTTTTTGGGTCGGACGTGTTCGATCATTTTAAGAATTGTTCGGTTTGGTTCGCTTCGGTTAAAAAATTTGTGTTCGGTACAACCTGACGAATAATTATTGATATGGCACTTTAGTCTGGCAGGTCCCACCATCATGTGTCAAGAAAGAATTTATAAAACTAGTGTATTATGACTCGAGTTCACTATTCAATTTGTTTTTTCCAGGCTGAAGCATTGGGCATTCTCTTTATGCCAGTACCCAATCGATACCAAGAAGCTAAACAAGTTTATCGGTTTGGTCACATCCTCCTCTACTTGGACCGTGGTGTTATTTTTGTTCAGAATGAAAACAGCATGTGGGTGCCAACGTCACTTCAGTCGCTGGTTGACTTGGTCAGATAATAATAGTTAGTCACAAAGAATGTATATAGTGTTTTAGCGTATGTTCAACTGTAACTTGTCTTGAGTTGTACAAGTAAACGTTTTAATGTTTGGTATAAGTTTGGAAATTAATGTAGTTCTGCAGTAGTACAAAAGTTTAAGCAAAAGTCGGGGAAGAAATTACAGGTAATTATGCATAGCCGGCAGTTAGAAAAATCCACACAGTGAAAATCACACTTTTATTTGTCTTCAGGTCACTAGGAAGTTTGTGGGAAAATCCACGTGTGTTATTCGTTGTCAACAAGATTACTTATAAGTTTTAAGTCGGCGCCTGCAGTAAGAACTGGAAGCAAAATACAGTACTAAGTCCAAATATTTTTGCGATGCATTAATTATTTCTGAGTATATTTTTTTTTTCATTTGTTTTCCGTGAGGACCTGTACTATTCCGTGACATTTTAAAATAAAATTTTGCGATGAAATTTATGCAAGAATTTCTAAAATATGTGATGAAAAAAGGTAACTTTACCAAAAATATGTTGTGATACGTCTCCGAAAACGCTGGCAGATAGTAACCCTCGAAAATGGCGTACAATACGAACAAGTTCTTTTTAGATTAAACTTTTACTTTCCACTTCGAAGTGGCTACTGGGCTTCAGTAAACAGTATACACCTGTCCATTCGAAATCGGAATCAAAATTCTTCATAGTAAACAAATTGAGAATTTTGAGGTATCGCAACATCGCAGAAAGTGCAGGTCCTTAGTTTTGCGGTGGTATCGACATGATTATGTATGATGCCTGGGTCCAACTTCCAAGAGGTATACGCCATGTAGTCCTCCGTTCTGCACCTTTTCTTCCCTCAGTCCGTCTTCCAGGTTTATCACCTGGACTTTACGTGTATCTACCCAACCTTTGTGGCGAAGTTGTGGTAGGACCTCAAGTGGCCTCTGACCTTTTCCGGTCGGCTTCTACATTTTAATCTTCCCAGTGCCCATAAAGACGAGCAGGAACAGGTGCTGTGCTCTCTTTTTATTGAATGAAAATTGCTACTGTATATTTCCGAATATAAGACGGTACTTTTTACAAATTTTGGCCGATTTTGACATTTGAATACACCATTTCGATCGTTTTTCCGAGAACTATCCAGTGGAACTAATCTCATGCCAGTTGCTCAGATAGTTTTTGGGTTATTTAGAAAAAACTAAATATGTATTGAAAAAGGCCTCAATAAGCAGTCCAAAGGCGAAACTATTATTAAAAATTTAGGTTTTGAATTCAGGACCAGGGGAATTTACTACAGTGAAACCTCTTTATAACGATGTTCAAGGGTCATTGAAAAGTAAAATGTTATATCAGGTTTATTGTTATAAAAAATCACTTTAGCATGCATTGCTGCTTAAAAAGCCTCGAAAATAGCATTGTTATAATAGGTTTATCGTTGTAAGAGGTATTCTTTAACGAGGTTTGACTGTATACAAAATAATAAATATTATACCAAACCTTACAAAAGCCTTGATAAAGTCACCCGTCTTATAATCGCAGCCATTTATATCTTTGGAACATGTGTGCCCAAAAATGCTACTCGTCTTATATTTGAGGCATCTTATATTCGGACGTATACGGTGTTCTGTTGGGATTCGGGGGGGGGGGGAGTGAACAGGTGGTTAAAGTAGGGCAATATCTGATGATTGCCTTTTATTCTTGATGAATGAAAACATTCTTGGCAAATGCTTTTGCAGTAGTTAGTCTTGCAATGGTCCAAGAACTTCCTTTCCAGTGTCACAATATGAATGCCTCCATCTGCCTCTGTTAATCATTACCTCATGTTTCGAAAACCAACAAAATGAAACCAACGGCATATTCCATTATTCCTTGTTGGGCTGTGTGGGTGGGACATACCTGCTTGGAGCACTCCTAATTTGTTTATAAAGTAAATAAATTACTTTATGTTCAATAACACAAAAATATCTGTTAACTCTAGACGTGATGGCTTTTCTAAAGACCATTAATCTCTTAAGCAGTGCGTTTTTAAAAAATATCGAACTTTCATGGAAACTAGGTGCAATGTGAACTTTAAATTTGCAAATTTGCACACTTAGTGTTATTAGAAATGTATGCAAACCACACATTCTACTAACTGTCAACGGATGGCAGTACCTACTCACAAGCTTGGATGTATACATACATAATTTCTCCATCTGGGACAACTCGTTGCCGACGTATACATACGTTCATACTGCTTAAAGGGTTAATAATCAAAGTTAGCTGATCAAAGCAGAGGACCTGTTGATAGGTAGTTATCTCACAAACATTGTGTCTGATAACTACCTATCTACCTACGGTTTTGGTTAATTGCACGTTTTCCATGTAACATTTGATATATTTTGTTTCATCATCTTAACGCTTACAGTCAAATAATCACAAGAATGTGTTGCTAAAGCTGAATTATTATCCTTGATACCAAAACAACATACAGTAATTACAAAGTGTTTTGGTCCGCTTGGGTGGATTTTAAGTTGGCTGTTTAACAAGGCTTTGCCGTAAAAACTACTGTACATGTCCATGCTTATGTTTTGTACGATTAGATTTCAAAGTAAAGGATATTTACCGTTCCAATGTCCTTACAAATTTTTGACAGTCAGGTTTTCTGTAGTTGGAGGGGCTCAGAACGACTGTCTTCATCAGGCTACCACATCACCGCTTACTTCGTCGTGAACGTTCGTCTGCTTTCGTTTGTCTGCTGCTATCGTTCGTTGAAATGCGGCGCGAGGCCATAGCCTCCGTAACTTGCAGGCCAGTGCACCACTTCTCCCGCAGCAACTTATTAAACTCTCCTCTCAGCAGGAACTGAATGTTCACGACGAACGTTCACGACGAAGTAAGCGGTGATGTGGTGGCCTGATGAAGACAGTCGTTCTAAGCCCCTCCAACTCCAGAAAATCTGATTGTCGAAAATTTGCAAGGACATTGGAACGGTAAATATCCTTTACTTTGAAATCTAAGCGTACCGTACAAAACGTAAACATGGACTCGAATTTTCAAAGTAAGCCATGTGACATTTTCAAACTGTACATGTCCAGTAATCAATCAAGAAAAGTCGAAATAGTTACAAAAATGATTTTTATTATTGTCTTTTGACATTGTCGTTTAACAGCAAGTATCTGTCCACTAATTCTACAAGAAAATCAAGGGAGAGAGTCATACACTCGTTATTAAGAAGTGTTTGATGATGATAACTGATTTAATTTTCATTCGTTTTACATTTTTTTTTTTTTCGTTTTAACTGGCATTTTTCATTAACTCCTGTCTGGCTAT
>JAHWFP010109953.1:62522-75261 GCA_023313725.1 Lithobius niger | reverse complement strand
CCGTATCTCTTGTACAAGAGAAGTAAAGCTTTGATACGTATAGCCGTTTCTGACTCCTACAGTATAGGCAGTTGTTCTCAAGCTTATTGTTAGTTTGTAAACAAATCTGCGTGTTGTTGGAACGTAGACAGCATTAGTGGAAAAATAATCGCAGATGACTAAGATTTATAGGGAATTGTAAAACTAATTCCAAAAAAGGTGATGAACTATTAATTAACACTTATATGAAGTGTATTAGGAGTTCAGGACTCGTTTAAAATTGTGGGCAGGCTTTGTTTATCCAGAGAAACCGCCACTGACCCTTAGGTAGCACTGGATAATGTTATTAGTTTCTATGTTGTTATTTTTTTTTTGCCCAATCAATGGCCTTTCTCCTTTCCTCCTCATATCATTAAGTTCCAGTCAGGGCCATACCTTATTTTGTTTCTTACTATCTGAAAAATACTAACCTTCAGTATAAGCTAAAATTGTGATTTTAGCACTTACTGAAGGTAAGTATTTTAGGACAGTAAAAACTAATTTTGAGCAGTGTTACAATTTTCGTTTTTTTTTCTTCCTGTTGCTGCGGGGGGGGGGGGGGTGTTGGACCACGGCTTAAAATCAAAAGTGACATCACACATCACATGTTTTAGTACATACTTGCTGGATGCATTGATGAGCAAGAGCGTATGGTCACCATCATAATTACGTTGTTAAGGGGGTTGCTAAGCAGTTTTAGGTTAAATACCTGCTGATAAATATGTTTATTGCTGTCGTTGAGTGACTTGTTACCTTCTAGGGATGCACCGAATATCCAGTAATTATTCGGTATTCAGACTATTCGGCCACAAATTCAAGTATTTGGTATTCAGCCGAATATTGATTTTGGCCGAATAGTGATATTCGGTATTCAGCGGAATAGTGTTAGGATTTGTTGGTATTCGGCCGAATATTTTTTTAGTATATATTTATGCAATTGTGTTAATGTAAGAACGCTTAGCTAAGCATTTAGTTTTTGGTTTGTGAGGAGTTGTCTTCGGACATTCCTAAAAGAAGGAAAAATGATCAAATATGTTTGATTTATAGGCATTCGGCAGAGCAGTCGGTTAAATATTCGGCCAAAAATTTGGTTTTTGATCGTTATTCGGCACAGGACCGAATAATTCGGTATTCGGCCGAATATGTAAATTGTTTGGTGCTGGATATTCGGTTGTATATTCGGTATTCGGCAAGTTAAGTATTCGGTTGTATATTCAGTATTCGGTACATTTTGTATTCAATGCATTACCTTCTTTTAGTTTATATGCTCTATGTAACGACAATCTGCACCATGTGTTAATTAGTCAGGAGCGACATAGGACAGCCTGTAGGGCTCAACGAAGTGTCCATGATAATATTACTGTATATTCCATCTCTCTTTCTGGGTGTAACCACGATGCAAATGGGGATTGTTTGGTCGTGACTGTTTTCTGGGATAACGTGTTTAAAAATGTTCTGTGTACTAGCAGTTGTATCCGGCTTTGCCCACGGTTTTGTTTCCCAGTTTTTGCTTGGTGTTGCCTAAACGTTCACTGCGCGGGTAATTTTTCTTCCTGCAATACTCCCCTTTCTCCCATCTTCTCCCTCCCCTCTCCCCCTTTTCCTCCCATCTCCTTCCTCGTCCTCCTACCCGTCCCTGTCTCCTTTCTCCTCTCTCCCTACCCGCTGCCGTGCGCCTGGTCGCTGTTGTCATCTAGTGGCTGACTTTCCAAGCTGAACTATTAACAGTACTTTTTCTTCAGCTAGTTAATCAAGAAAGTGAGAGGTTCGAAGGCGATCAAATACCGACCTAGTTCTAACCATAAGTCATTACAATATACAACAATAACGTTTCTCGACTCGATCCATTGTCGACTCCATCTGTTTTGTTTCGACTTTCAGTTTTTGGTTTACAGAAATATATAACAATGACTCCGCGACACAATCAATTCTTGACTCAAGCTTCGCCTTCACTTTTTTGCTCTGCAACTTTGGTTTATGGTGTAAAATAGGTTTTTAACCCAACAAATAGGTGCGAAAAATATCACCCGTGCAGGGTTCTGCGACCGCGAAGCAGAAAAGGAGCTTATTCAAGTGTAGGCCAACTGAGCTGGAAATAGCATGTCCAGACTAAACGCCAATTTACGTGAGTGCCGGAAAGTAGACACCTTGTAGCGTTGCATTGGTAAAATTAGATTTTGACGACGTTGAATCAACTGGCCTGGGTCCGGAAGAGAAATCTATAGCTACTACTCTCCTAGACGATCCTGTGACAAGGGATGAAATATGAAGCATGAACACTCCCACGTCGTGTGGACGTATGTTCATTTATAAGCTCCTGATTACGTTTACGTAAACAATTCTAGCGGAAAAAAAACTGCAGGTCCGCCATCTTTATTCCGTGGATTCTGTGAAAAAACCCGCCTCAAAGAGCTTCCGAGTTCGATGCTTCAGCAGTGACGTCACATTGGAACCGGTCGATTAATCACGACTTTATGAACAAGCTTGATGAGTTATAGTGACAGCGTCAAGTTGTTCGGCGAGTTTATGGAATGCTCAAAAGACCACAAAAGCCCCGACTGGGAGTCGAACCGAGGGCGTCCCGATTTGTAACGTGACTGGGCTAGTCCAGTCAGACGGCCAATCAGCCGTTGTTCTCGTTCGTCATTGGTTAACTCATGGTGACGTCACGTCAAACAGCCATTGCGCATGGTTTAGCCCTTACTTTCAATAAGCGAAGGAACACATAAATAAATTTCTTATTACAAAACAAACAAGCCACGTGCCTCCTTAATTGTTGAGCGTAAAGTTGGTGCACCAGGAAGTAAGCGGTCAAGTTAAGCCTAACGACATCACAGGCACTTTTTTTTCTATATATATCGACCATTTTGAAGCATATAAAATCGCTAGACGAGCGCCATTAGTAACAGTGGTATCGTTGACCTTGACCGCTTGTTCCCTGCTGCACGTGGATGCACCAACTTTGCATTCAATAACTAAGGAGGCACGTGGCTAGTTAGTTGCGTAAAAAGAAATTTTCTTTGCACATTCCTTCGCTTGTTGAAATCAAGTGCTACATAGAATTAAATCGTGGTAGACGGCGCTAGATGCTGCGACTCGTCATTCCGTGAATTAGACACCTTTAAAACAGGTGTTTGCATTGCATCAAAATTTCGATTAAAGGGCAATTACATCCATTTTGACATGCATGCTTTACTTTTGGATCAATTACACAATAACTAAACACAAGAACTGCGGTAAGAATACGTTACTTACGTTCGATATAACAATTTAATTATTGCATCACCAAAACACGACACGGAGACCGCCTTTGTTTTGCTGGAATGCGCAGAAATTAATGCCGATAGAATAAATGTCACTTTTCGATTTCGACTCGCAGCCAATTGAGATAGCTCTACTGGCTGTGAGAGCTCGAGTGTCCGACTGCCGCCTTAGCTGGCCGACAGTTGTAGTGGCCAGCTAAGCCCGTCAGACGCTCGAGTTCTCACAGCCAATAGAGCTATCTCAATCGGCTGCGAGTCGAAATCGAAGAGTGACATCAGTCGGCATTAATTTCTGCGCGTTCCAGCAAAACAATGGTGGTTTCCATGTCGTGTTTTGGTGATGCAATAATTAAATTGTTGTATCGGACGTACGTAACGTATTCTTACCGCAATTCTTGTGTTTAGTTATTGTGTAAATGATCCAAAAGTAAAGCATGCACTTTAAAATGGATGTATTTGCCCTTTAAAAGTTTACTGATGGATATTTAGCCCAGGGGAATTTGGTTTTGACTTGTGCTGGACAATTATTATTACAATTCACTTAAAATGCCCTAATATTCTGATATTGGCAGAGCGAACAATTTTGAAACACTCCCTGCCTTCCTACCCCTCTAGGGGTGTAACCATCAGCTGAGAGCCGCAGGACATGTTTTTAGCTTTCTGGTCCTTTTTTTTTTTGAGGCTGAGAACTTGTTTGAAGCATGTAAGAGTGAAAGTTCGGTCACTTGACTGCTCAAGGTTGAACAAAGCTCTCTTACTCTCCCTACCGGTCAACGCCTTCCAACTACACATGGATTTTTTTTTTGTTGCGATTTTTTTTCTATTTATCCTATGTTGGCCACTATAATTTACTGGGAATTAAAGCTTTTGCCGGCTAGCTGCACGATAGCATTTAAAGGGCAACTCGGACAATATTACAGTGACTTTAAGCACACATAAATATTAGAGCCCCACATGGCCCCATACCCCCGCCCCCTACCAAGCAGACATTATTATTATTATTATTATATTTTTTATTATATTTTTATTATCTCGAAGCTATTTCTGTCATCTGCAAGGTACTCTTGTGTGAATACGTTTTCCTTAATGGGTTAAATATTTTTATGAACATACACAGAGAAAGGTGAAATTTAAAGACTCAAAGGTTCCTGAAAATCAGCAAGTACGGTGTAAGCCTGGAGCAGGGCCTCAGACCTGCCGGGGATGGGGGTGGGAGGTTTGCTTCTGTCTTGGGTTTTTCAATTTTTGCAGGAGGTACATATGTACGATAATATCTAGATTTGAGGTTTGCTTAACATCTTTGTAACATGTGATGCAGTGCCATCCCGGACCACCACACTGCGACTGAGGTTGGCTCTAATGACCTAGCTGTCGACGCGCCTTGAAACCTCTATCCCCCCACCCACCGGATGGGTCTGAGTGTGAGACTGTAAAAATCCTTTAACAAGACTCCTTCAGCAGAACTATGGGAACTGTTCTGTCCCCCGCCCAAACATCAAAGGCTTCACGGTTTGACCTTCTAAACATCTTATGAAGTTTGCAACTGAGCCGGTTCATTTATATGAGTATTTGTTTGCTTTCGATGTCTTAATGCCACGGACGACAAATAAAATGTGGTATATTGCTGTCACGCAGCAATTTTAACCCAACGCTAATTTTAATAAGGCCATTAAAAAAAAGTTTGTTCTCAGGATCCGGCTGCATCGATTTCTTTTCCACTAGTAATAAAAAGGTACGACGCTGCAAAAATAGCATTTACAGCTCAAAAATGGTTCTTAAGATGAGACGTAAAAATATTAAAATTGTCATTCTTGTCATTAAGTAGTGTTCTTTATTTACCTGAAATAAAAAATAATTTCCTAAACTATACATCAAATAGGGACAAAAAATAAAAAGAGTGGCCTAGTTTTTTTTTTTTTAAACATGCATTTTTTGCCTTTTGGGGGATATGGCAAATTGTTCGAATTTTGTGTGCCAAAGTAATCTGGTTGGTGGCAAGAAATTGTATTTAGGTTAAAAATTTGTGTATTTTTTTTGTCCCTTTCTTACAATTGTAAAAAAAAAATACTGCTTAAAACAGTTTTCGGTTTTTAATTTTTTTAATTTTGTGGAATGAGTGTTTGAAATTGCTTTTTATTTTAATAGTCGAATCACCATTACCTCCGGAGAGCGATAAAGATAAGACAGTGTGAACTTTGGCGCTGTTACAGTCCTATGAAAGTTGTGATATCCACCTAAAACCAAAACTGGTATAAGAGAAGCCGCAAGTTTCCAAAAGGGCCAGCCTTTGAAATTGAAAGTAGTGATATCATTCAACTAGGGAAAGGCCACCAAGATTAATCTTAGTAACCAAGTTAATCGCACCGAATAATACTTTGGATGTTAAATGAAAACCTGAAGATTGCTGCCGCAAGTATAGCAATATTCTAGTTTTCATTTAACTCTCGAACTATTAGTGGGTGTGAGATTAACTTGGTTAATAGGATTAATCTTGGCGGCCTTCCCTGATTGATTGATATCACTACTTTCAAAGGCCGACCCCCGGCTGTTTGGAAACTTGGCGGAATCTCTTATAACAATTTTTTTTTTTTTTGGGTGGTCTGGAATATAACTTACCGTGTATCCGCCGCAATAGTTCTGGTCGTCGTCCCAGTTGATAACGGGTACGTCGTGTCCCAGTCGCCAAAGGGAACCTCTTCCGGTAGGAGCCAACATTTTCCCATGACCTGCCACCAACGGACACATAATGGCCAAAAGACTCCACCACATTTTCAATTTGGATGAAGCTGTGAAAAGGGAAAGGAAAGAGTTATGGCACATTTGGGCAACTGGATGCTACGAAAATCATCCGACATTTCATGGCGGCGCCAGTTTTGACTCTGCCGACTCGTAACAAAACAGTCGATGAGTACTTTCATAAACTCGTCAAACAACTCGGCGACCGATTCCGGCAAAAGCTACCACTTCCATCAAAACTAACGTGACGCTACTGTTGTTTTCTAACGTACCCGCTGCGATGCCTCCATGAGCACCGAGGATGCCAGTGCTACAAAAGAAGTGCTTTAAGAACGTACGTGCTCTGTCATGTGCTCACTAATCACTCTTGCGTTGTCAAGGGTGTTGCTATACAGTTGTGATGATGCAGGGAGACAGATCGAGATCGCACACGCCGTAAAAAAGACATGAAATTCGACTAAGTTCAAAATAAAGCAAATAAATCGGTATGAGAAAGAAGTTGACTCGGTAAGTTTGTCAAGGATCAGTCAGGATCCAGAGGTGTTGCCTTTTTTTCAGCTACAGCACTAATCTTGGCTGTAGGAAATCATCTGCAGACAGTCTAAAAGGCATTCGAAAAGCACATTTTTTGGGGGGGGGGGTGAGAGATAATATTATTTTTGAACCTTGAGTGGGGTGGGGGTCAAGATTTTTTTCAGGGTCTCGAAGGGGGGAGGGTGTTATCGAATATTTGGTGGTCACATTTTTATTTCCTCTTGCCCCTCCCCCTGGCCATAAATAATGACCGGTCCCTTACCAGTAGCGGTGTTACCATGGTAACGACACTGTAGTCAAGGCACTGTGACTTGCAACTGCAAGAATGCATCCGACATCGTCTCAGTAAATGCATGCAGTCTTATAATCCGTGACAATAAGAAAATGAATTCCTCCTGACAAAACAGTTTTTCCTGTCAGTTCTGAACTCATTATTGGCTGCTTTCGTTATGAACCGACAGAGCTAAAACCGGCGCCATGTTGGAATTTCAGATCATTTATAGTTTCTAGCGCGAGAATGCAAAGGAGAGCCGTTGCAACGCGCCCTAAGCAAAGGAAGCTAATTTGGTGTGGGATAGGCATAATATAACGCTCTGATTAAAACAGAATATCTATATAATACTCGCCACATTATAAAATTGATTTTATAGTAAATACCGGTACACGTCTAAAAATCTTCTGTTTCTTTAAAATTTAAGACTCAGGCTGACTCGACTCATCCATTGTCCCACCAGATTTCATTGTAAAAACCGATAATTGAGGCGAAATCATAGTTTTTTTTGTTTTTTTTTACAGTGATAAAGCCAGGAGTGGGTAAACCGGGGGTTAAAGAAGAGTCTGTGGGGCCTGAGGAAGAAGTGTTTATGATAATACTACCACTCTTCCATCTGCCGTTCTGGATCGCGACTATACGCTGCTAATTGAGGAACGACCTGGTTGCAACTATTTTTAGGGATACGTAACAAATAGGCTGCACAGGTTTCAACGTAATAAATAGGTCATATCAGTCGTGCTACGATTGGTCCAGCCAGATTGTAACTCCACGTAACACAATGTTAAAACGACTTTGAGGCGGGGAACGATGGCTTGTTCGAGCCAAGGCCGATAAGGTGGAAAACGCATGTTTTGCTTCCCGGCTCCACGCCAATTCTCGCAAGGGCTGGTAAATTGACGCCTCTTAACGGTGCAAGCAACATAATAATCGTGTGATGTCTGATAAACTGTCCTGGATCCGGGAAGCGAAACCCGCATCTTCTTTCCCAGACGGCTTTGTGTGCAAAAGGTGGCGTACGAAGCGAGTTAAAAAAAAATATGGATACTTCCTTGTCCTACGGACCTGTAGCCATTTATACGCTCTTGATTAAACCCAGTGGAATAATTATTTTAGGAGTCGTCCTCTATTCTTCAATTTTAACCATTTAAATCTAATATATTCTGATCTAATCTGCTTATTAGTGTCGGATTGGGCCGCCCTGGGAATTCGGGGATCACCGGAGAGACCCCTACGACAGGAGGCCCTTGTTTAAAAAATAATACAATTTCGAAAAATGTGAAAAATTCGTATGAAAATTGCATGTAAGTTGCACGAAAATGTTTCACATTCGCGCCGATTTCTATAAATATCTGCTCCGGACTCTTCTCCGCCCCCCCTCCCCCTCCACCCGGAGCTGTAGTAGGACATTTTTCCAAATATGAAATTAATTGGTATGAAAATTGCGTCTCTGAGTTGCAGGAAAACGCCCAAATTTACCGCCCCGTCCCCCTTTCCCACACTACAGAAGGCCCTTGTTTTAATTTGAAAGCCTCTCAAAATGAATTCGTATGAAAATTGCTTCTCTGCAGGAAAACGCGTCAAATTCACGCAGATTTCTTAAAAATATGTTAGCTTGCGGCTATTCCCCAGCGCCCCCCCCCCCCTTTCTTGCGAGGCGTCCCGATGGCCCTGCAATTACATTCCCGGGGGAAGCCTAACCCCCTCCCAATCCGACCCTGACGACAATAAAAATTATTTATAAATTATTTAGTTGTGTTTTAAAAAGGCAGTTGTGCCAGGCTAAAATGCAATGATCAATCGTACGAATTTTAGTGTTACTTACCTACGTCACCAAATAGTAGTGCCGATAATCGTCCAGCAAAATCCTCAAGCGGCCTTGCTACCTCAACTCCTTTCTCTCGATTCAAGTTCAATGTCTGGGAAGGGCATCTTCTTCGTTCGTCCAACAACCGGCCCATCAACAAAAAATATTTGGCCTCCAGCTAAATTCCGTCAGCGTCGTAGAAGTGGAGGCTTTAATTTGCCGACGTAAGAATGTGCCAAAGAAATAACGAGCTTTTGTAATTTCTTTCATCATTATACGTGCGGACAGGTTGGGGACGTGAATGACGTAATAAACTTGCAGCAGCATCCTTTTTTTTTTTTTTTACTACTTCTTCTTCCCCCTCCCCCTGTGCCACAACCTCACCGAGCGTACAGATTGTTCACAATTGACTTCTACACGAACCCGTAATCGCCTACTATGCCGTGCAATTTGAGAAGGGGTTTTCACCTTTGCAGTTGGCTTTCCTGCATGTGCCGCACCGCCAGAAAGAGGTGTATACTTTGGAATGGAACTAAATTCAAGGCCAAGAAATAGATAAAATGCATTGAAAATCCGGGGATTGCAGTAGAAACTATCGTGGGAAAAAAAAAAACTATACGAAACTACGCGGGGAAAAAAAGCAGGTGTCATCGTGTCGCTGGGAATTTAACCCAGGTTTTCCGATTCTGCTGTTTAAACACCTAGGTTCGATTTCCAGCCACGGAATGATACGGGAATGTTTTTCGCATAGATGGTTGACCATACGCTGGGTTTTACGTCAGTTTCCACACGCTATGGTGGTGTCTTTCTTTGTCTTCTTACTCTAGTTTCATTTCTCTTATTTTGATCATGATCTCTATTTTCACTTCTTCACGCTGAAGGTACGTAAGCCTTTTCGTCGAATTCCGTTTTGCCGAATTTTAACCAGTGTCTTAACTTTCGGCGAAACGGGAATTACCGTTTCGCCGAGTCCAATTTTGCCGAATATTTTTTTTCCAAATTACGTGCCTCACTCGCGCTGCCGCGCTCACTGCAGCTAAACCTATCACATCACAAACCGCAACTAATAACGAATCCATTCCACTATTAGGCATGCATCTTTAACTTCTCCAATGTTAAATTTAGAAAGGATATTTTGATTCGGCGAAACGATAATTTTCCTTTCGCCGAATTTTAATCAGCCTTTAATTTTCGGCGAAGCTGGATTCGGTGAAACGGATATACACCAAACGGATGGCATATACCCAAAAGCCATGCTAACCACGGGATGTGCAGTGAAGCCTGACAAAGCTACTTTCTTTCCTGCTAATTGCACGATACGAACCTGAAATTGTTTTGCATTTTAGTTTTAGGAAGGATCCCATGATTTTGCTTATTGTAACGTTTTGGGGGGGGGGGGGGGGGAGGAGGAATGGAGAGACGTTGAGGGCAGGGAAGACGAAAGAGACATAATGTTTAAAGGCCTTTTAAGGGAGTGCTGTTTCATATTTAAGCCCTGTTACAAGGGGGTTGGTATAAAAAAAATACAATTCAAAATGGCATTTTCGGAAATTAAAATAAAAAAAAAATGCCTTGGCTTCTCGGGACCCAAAAAGTTCCTAGTCTTCCCCCAGCCCGTCATTAAATGTATGCCTTTCTTTGACATAATGGTAGCAATAGACGAAATGTGAAGGTTGCAATAAATAGCATGATTGATAAGTTATTAAAATGCGGGCGAAAGCATGTAAGCACTAAGTGACACCAACTTAGTGTAAAAGACATCAATGTTATCGTTGCAGTAGCTTAGTATGTTTGCATTCTGAAGCGGCTTTTTAGCCGCATACGTTTGTGACAGTTCCAATTAAATAAAAAAAAAACATTCAAGTTTTCGCCATATAAAGTAGTGATATCAGATTCAAAATGGCTACTACCAAGTTTTTCGTCCCAACCCTGATCACTTAACTTTAACCGACATTTCGGTGATTGTCACTAAAAGGGCATTCCTCCCAGAATCATTTTTCTCGATCCTCCACATCAAGTTTGGCCCCAAAGGTCTATTTCCTTCCCGTTAGTCAATCCCTTGGTAAAAATCCGTTTTAAAATGTGGCGTCTAGGAGATTTTCTGTTGAATAATAATTAACTATATTTACAGTGTTCATGTTTGTGTATGCATGCACTAATTTTCTAATAATTACCATGAGATCAAAAATAATTACCACTGATATTCAAAGACCCCAGTGAGCCGGACTGCTTAGGCCAGCCGCGTACTGAGCGACTTAGCCAGGTTGCTGCAGCCAATGAAAATGATTAGTGCGTGGTTTTACACAAAAGGGAAGCATTCCCATTGGCTGCAGCGACCTGGCAGTGCGGCCAAGTCGCTCAGCGCGTGGGCGGGCTTGGGTTTCGGAGGAGCGTTTAACTTTCTGGATTCACGTAACCCCAAAGAAAGAAATCCAGCGGTAACAGACCGCGTATATGTCCACCGCGTCCAAACCAACGTACTGGGACCGTACCTCAGCCACTGGTGTATACCAACAAAATGGTGCAAGTGGGGCACCATCATGCTGAAACCATGTCCACTGACGCATCATTCCACTGGTGGACTCAAGAAGAACGATAATTGGTAGGAATTGGTAGGATTGGTGGACTTGCTGCACAGTTTCGCTCCAGTACGAGTAGGGTGACGTATCCCAAACAACTGGCACGGTTTCAATAAAACTTTAAAGTGGCATCATCACCGATTGAAAACTGTACGAAAATACCGTGGCGCCAACTTGTGGCATTGATAATTTGATATTGTTAACGTTTACAGCTTGCTCCCAGGTGCCGAGGAAGTATAAAGTTTTCACTCAGTAATTACGGAGGTCGGGGCTTCTTTGTTTCGCTAAAAGAAATGACAGTTGAGAAAATGCTGTTCCACTGGCTGTTAGCAAAAGAAAATCAAGACACACAATCCTGTGTGTGTCTGGTTTTATTAACTTTTGCTGTTAGTAGCTGTACTTCTCTTTCTTTTTTCTTTGTTTATGACTCTTTAGATTCCTTGATTGATTGATTTACAGAGCTCTGACCATAATTGATCACCAAGATTGATTGATTTATTTCCGAGCCCTATTACACAGCACACTGCTACAGTACACTACAACACCACGACAGCAATATAACCTCCCAATAACAGTATATCATCAATGAAACAACAACACAACACCCTGTAAAAACCTGCCAGGGACGTCAGTAGGTGCTGCCATCTCAACACCAAGAGGCCAAGTTGCAAACGAACTAACGAGTTTTTAAAGTCTGCCAACTGATGGCGGCACTTACCTGAGCGATTTGTGTTGCGTTTTTGCGTAGCATTGTTTCTCCCATCGTGTAGAAGTCTCTGTTAGAGGGCGCAAAATTCGGCCGTTCGCCACTAGGGTGCATACAAAGTTTGATTACTATGTAAAAAAAATTGCTACCAAACATGCCGATTAATAAAAATGCTACATCTGGTCCTCGATCTGGTCACACTGCTCCTTGTTCTCATCGGAATTCAAAGCAAACGATGACATCATTGCCGCGGCCAAGCGCGCAAATTACATGCTGGGCAGAATCAAGCGAGGATTCAGGTACCTTACAAAGTACTCCTTGAAGACCCTCATTACTGCCCATATTCGCCCCCACTTGGAGTATTGCGTCCAAGCCTGGTCTCCCTACTTCGTGAAAGACATTCATACTCTCGAGGCAGTCCAACGCCGTGCTACACGTCTGTTACCTTAGTTAAAAAATCTCCCTTAGGAGGAACGGCTACTTAATCTTGGTATTTCTACCTTTTCCCGCCGTAGAGTCAGAAGTGACCTTCTCGAGACCTTCAAATCGGTGGTGCTTCACACCTCCCACACCTTCTATAAAAAGCAGCATGTTACGGGCACAAGAGGCTATCGTTTTAAGTTGCAAATTGATCACGCCAGGTTGCTGGTGAGGAAGAACTACCTGACGAACCGTATTTATTTATTTGAAATAACTGCAACGCCCCAAGGAGCAATTAAGCAGTATAAAAACAGAACAAAAACAAGGAGCTCACAAGCGCCACAGAAGCAAGGCAATTAAACAGTATGGCTGCAGATCATAGGCTGTAAAGTAGTTTTGATCTTT
>JAHWFP010109953.1:3693-56540 GCA_023313725.1 Lithobius niger | reverse complement strand
ATGGCTGACACCCAGGCCTGGGACAATTTTTACCAATTGATCATTTATCTATTTATTTATTGAGAGCTAATTGATATTAAACCTTCGGTTGAATTAAACAGAATAAAAGTGCCTAATATGGCTGCCTTAAAAAAAAGTCCTTGGCCCACTCTTTTTCCAGATGTGCCCTTTGTCAGCGCCTTCAAACAATTCAGTCCTCACACCGTCACTGGTGGGAAAGGAGGGTGTGGCTGCGCCATTCATGCCTTACTTACTCTATCCTATGTTATCAGAAAGTTCTAAGCTCTGTCAACAAATACTGCATGTTGGCTACAACTATAGATAATGCTATTTGGCTACAAACTACAAGATTTAGTGTGATCCTTGAATACCCTTACAAAAGACTTTTCATCGTGACTTCAGCTAACAGAAAGGCATTCAAAATAAAGTTGAGGGAAGGGGCAAGTACCCGAATGGGTGGGTGCTTGGTATCATTCTTCTTTTAAGCAGTGTATTCTATCCTGCAGGTAAGCTAGCGACACTAACACTGTCTTCGTGAGATGTAGCAAACGTGAAATATCTTGCAGGCTACTGCCCATACATAGTAGCGGACAATTTTTAATTTTTCATATGCGCTATTATGGAATATGTTTAGAGTCAATTAATGCTTATTGGTAATCTTCACAGGCCAAACTCAACAAGAACTATGGAGTTGCTCGCATGGATCCATACTGTCGTGTGCGAATTGGCCATACAGTCTACGAAACTCACACAGACCACAACGGCGCTAAAAACCCACGTTGGAACAAAGTCATTCAGTGGTCAGTATTAAATGTAGGCTAGGCAAGATGTAACAGATGTTACTTTGAATGAAGACATGCAGTAGAACTTTTATTAATAAAATATTTGTTTTTGGTTGCAGTTTTCTTCCTGTGGGAGTAAACTCATTTTACCTTGAAATATTCGATGAGGTAAGTTGCATTTCAGTCTTACGTTAATGACAGCATCATGTGTTTTAGGGGTCTGTAAGGCCATACAAAAAAAATTGTTTGGTTTACGGGCAAGGTTGAAAATTGAAGCACCAGGCAACCAGGCATTTTATTTTATTTTTTATTGTATTTAACTGACCACGTTTCTTTGTCATGTACCTAGCTCAAAGCTAAAAAGAGTATGCAGACAGCCTAAAAAAGTGTAATATTCTGCTAATATGGTATTTATGTTGTTTAGTTTTCAAAATATTTTAGTTTTTGCCAAATAACTTCTTAGTGGTTTTAGTTAGAGGCTTGAAATTAAGACCATTGGAAAGCTCGTTTTGTGCCGGTTAAAATGGTTTACTGGAATGTCAAAAATGGTCAAAATTTGGCGAAAATAGGAATTTTAGGGGATAACCAAGATTGAGATAAAAAAATGTGACCCGCGATAGTTTAAGTCACCCGCACGCGCCTGTAAACTAAAGATTTAACTTTGCATGGCCTAAACTCCATTCAGACCCCTAAAACACTCCAGTCGTTTTTGGCATCAGGTAAATGTATATGGAAGTTAATTGTCACGTTAACACCAATGTGGTTTAAGGCTGTGCTGATACCGATGCTGGATCAGATTGGTTGCTGATATTTGTGGTATCGAATTGGTATCGACAACTTTTGCTGAAATATTGTTAACTCAGGAACCGTTGAGAGATTTGCGGAGGTTCCAAAGGTGCTAACAGGCCAGTAACCTCTGGGCTCCAGGCAGCAGCAGCTCGTCTCTCCTCTGCACTACCAAGCCTGAACCATTGTAAGATATCCTCGTAGACCAAGAAATAAACCTTTGTTTAACCCTACTGGACTTATTCTTGTAGTGGCCTTAGGTTTACCGTAGCATTCCCTTACAAAAGAATTCCTTCACCTTGGTCCGTTGCTCACTACATGTTACAAAGAATTAATAATAATAATAATAATAATAAAAATAATAATTTATTACAGATGTACCCCGAAGCTTTTAGTAAGCTTGTATGGTTACATTGGACAATACAACAAAATTTGATGAGGAATAGAAGAAAGATGGAGGGAAAGCTGGCAAAGGCCTGAGAGTTGGTTTAGAATAGGACATACGAACCCTGACAAAATAGGTTAGAAGTATGGCACATCGTAAGAAATCGAGGTGGGAACAATAGAAAATTCTAAACAAAAACATTAGTGTGCCCACATAAACTGTTCCCTTCCCAATAACGCTCCTGTTAATTTGCCTCACTTGAAGTTTCACGATTGCATGAAATTGGAGGTGCGTCATTGATGAACATTCAAGGGCCTGCATTTCCCCGGGTTGAAAACATCATTGGAAGGGACCTGAAACAACAGCTTGGCTGACAGTGGAAGCTTGACGAGCTAGTAAACGCGCTGCCCACGAGATAAGGGAGGCTGCGTGGAGCGGAAGTTACGAATTCGTAGCAGACGATGTTGGCGGTTAGAAATTCGTAGCAGACGATGTAGGTGTAAAGAGGCTGATACTTTGTCAAAAGTGCCTGAGGAAGATGGCAGTCTGCCATTAAAAATTCGCAGGACATTGAAAATGTCTTCGTTGTGACGTTTAGCGGTAATATTCTCCATAATTCTCGGAACTGTGACTAATTTGAAGTTCTCGTAAGTATTGGTTCAAATTATGCATTGAGAGAGAGATGGTGGAAAGTTTTACTCCTTGACCATACGTTGCAGTAAAAATTTAAATATAGATAATTTATTATCCACGAATGTCTAGACTACTTTTGAAACTGAATACTCTTGCTTGGCAGAGCATTAAAGGTGTAATTTCTATGTCCATTTCTGCAATTGCCATTGTTGGAAAACTAGCAAACATTGAAACCTTGTATTTTGCTTGTTGCAGTGTGCTTTCACTGTGGATGAACGCATCGCCTGGGGTCACTACACTATCCCAGACAGTGTCTTCAATGGAGAGACATTGGATGACTGGTATCCACTCAGTGGGCGGCAAGGAGATGAAAAGGAGGGAATGGTCAATCTCGTTATGACGCTGACGGTAGGCTACCATTATTATTCTTGTGAGAGGGGAATTGGGTAGAATAGAGTTTTCCTGTGTCACACAAAAGGCTTTTTTGATATAGGTCAGATTTAGATGTTGTTTTAAATGTACCGTAATCGCTTTTAACCTCAGTGGCAAACTACTGTTCACAGTGTTGGGCGATTTCAAAATTTAACATGCCGTGCGATGCCATTAAATATTAGACAATTCACAAAAAATTACGCACGTTTCCACAAACTAGACACTTACTCCTATGTCCAGCAAATTTTCAACAACTGACTGTTGTCATCATCAGGCTTTTAAAGGAGTAAGTGTCTGGACATAGGATAGGAGTAAGTATCTAGTTTGTGGAAATGTGCGTAATTTTTTGTGAATTGACTTTTTCGGAATTTCGTCATGTTCCACAATACGAACTTCAACGAAGTTTTTGGTGAAATATTAAGACATTGATATTTGCGATTTATTGCGATATTTTTTTTTAAATTTGCGTTGCAACTTACGTACTGGACTACAATAGACGCCAAACACCCGCATCAGCTTTATGCCAAATTCCTTCCTGAACTTGAATTGAATTGAGTCTAAAATTAGCACGCGAGAATCAATTCAATGGATTCTTCCACTATAATTTAAGTTTTAACACTTAAAGCCCTAATCACGTAGCGTCCTGTGCCCGTCTAAAATCAACCCGCATTACTACGGGGCTGGGGATTGCACCGATCATAGCTGAAGCTGTCATGGCCAAGTCCCATTGATTGGTGGCCGCCTCTAGTGGCAAAAAATGTAACTTGAAATACGAATAAAGATGACAGCAATGCGATGGCTGATTTCGTAACAAAGATGGCGCCATTCGAAACTTTTTAGTTTCTCGAAAACTGGTAAAGCATATTCTTAAGTAGAATATTCCAAACAACACCCACGTAAATCTAATAATGATTTCATGAAACATAAAACTACAAGGATTGTTTTAAAAAAAATTGCGCACCTTTATGTTAATTAGTTTTTGTTTGGCGATTTTTGAAAAATGATCGATTTTGCTTAGGACTGAGCGTTATAACTGCGCAACTAACCGCAGGGCGTTAAGTGTTAAACAAGTTGTTATCTTAAGGGGAGCTCCTACTTGAAATTAGAAAAATGCTTAACTCCCACAAGTATTGGGTTTGGTTTAGATTGAACTTTTAACCCACAACCGCCTGAAAGAACTCTAGACCCCCTTTTTTTAGAGTCCGGGTCGGTTCTCGGATTCGAACCGGCATTCTCTTGGTTTGGAGCCGACGACGCTGACCACTGGGCTGGGGCTGACCCCGGGGACCCCTCACAAAGCTCGCGCTGGGACTTAGTTTTTCGCTGTTATATGTTGAAGGCGTACGTTCGTATCTAGGCGGTTATGAGTTAAAAAAAATAAAAATTGTCTAATATTTCATGCAAATAATACGATTTTTTTGTAAAGTGTTTGAAGTTTAGACAATTACTCATTATGCTCACTTTCAAAAACAGGATACTGTCAGTATCTTGCAAATTTTCGATTGTATTTCAACAATGTTCATCAGGCAGGGTCAAGAAAATTGAGTCTTCTGGTTACATTTTCGTCTGCTTGTTTTTTCCGTCTGCTTGCTTCAAAAGAAAAGAACGTCCACGGCCTCCAATATTTACAAGGTAAGCACGACTAGCGGCTTGGCCACCTATATTTACAAGGTAAGCACAACAAGTAGCATGGCCACCAATATATTTACAATGTTACATGGTTCTCGCAATAAACAAGGCTAGGCACATTTATTACTTGCTTCTTTCACTCCATCTTTGCTTCAGTATGCCATCTAATTCATTTCCAACCAAGTGCATGACTTTTGGGTTAGATGGGTCCTGGATGTTTATTAGGGGGATGTTATTCTTCAAGTGGTGCTGGATAACATCCCCCTAATGAACATCCCTAATGCCAGCTTATAAAGCCTTAGTCAGACCTCTGTTGGAGTATTGTTCTCCTATCTGGTCCCCGTATCTGTTGGGTGACATTAGGACCGTTGAGGCGGTGCAAAGGAGATTCACGAGGATGTTTTGGAGTGTACGGCATTTGGAATACGAGGATCGGCTGGGCTCGCTTGGGTTGGAAACCCTTGCTGAACGAAGGCAAAATCTCGATCTGATTTGTGTATTCAAGCTCCTGAGCGGGCTCGTTGACATCGATTGGAGGAAGCTATTGACTCTTCGGGTGGATAGGTTTGCTGAACCTCGTACTTTGTTTCTTCGCCGATGTCGGGTGGATGTTCGAAGGTTTTGCTTTGGTGTCAGGGTGGTCAGGGCGTGGAATGCTCTCCCTGATGACGTCAGATGTGCGCCCTCCCTCGGTGTTTTTAAACGTCGCCTGTCCCTATGCAAAACCACGGGATAATTTGTGGCTTCCACGGTTTTTTTTTGTCCTTATGGATTTTCGCCGTGTTTGGATTCATATTTATACTTACTTACTTACTTATACTTATCCAGGGCCCATCTAACCCAAAAGTCATGCACTTGGTTGGAAATGAATTAGATGGCATACTAAAGCAAAGATGGAGTGAAAGAAGCAACTAATAAATGTGCCTAGGCCTTGTTTATTGCGAGAACCATGTAACGTTGTAAATATATTGGTGGCCATGCCGCTTGTTGTGCTTACCTTGTAAATATAGGTGGCCTTGCCGCTAGTTGTGCTTACCTTGTAAATATCGGAGGTCTTGGACGTTCTTTTCTTTTGAAGCAAGCAGACGGAAAAACAAGCAGACGGAAATGTAACCAGAAGACTCAATTTTCTTGAGCCTGCCTGATGAAGATTGTTGAAATACAATCGAAAATTTGCAAGATACTGACAGTATCCTGTTTTTGAAAGCGAGCGTAATGAGTAATCTCCAAGATCGAAGTGAATCAACAGCGTTTCAAAGTAATACAAGTAAGCCTAACGGTTTATTTTGTGAAGTTTAGACAAAATTAAAAATCTCGGCATCTAAAAAGTGTTAGCGTAGGAACAGTTATTTCCAGTTAACGTTGGCTATATCATTGCATCGCAAGGACTAATACCTGAATAGTTTTGGGTGACGCTAACAAGAAGCACAACGAGTTGGGTAGGGCTAACAATACGGCACCATATACGCGCGCAGAGTAAATTGTGCGTGATGAGATGAGGGTACGAGTTTAGCAAGTGTTAGTATCATGTTTATTTTGCTGATATTTACCTTCATTGTAGTACAGTTGACATTTTGGATTCAGTTAAGCAATTAAACTACTCTAATTTACGTTGCGTTCACTTACTGAACTTCACGACTACAAAAGCTACACTTCCAAAGGTTCAGAAAAACACCGATGCTGTGATGAATGCTGTCATGACTGCTACTGTGGAACGCATTATCGATATTACGTTCGAAAGAGTGGAATTCCTCCATTTTACGCTCATTTCCACATTAAAGATAGTCCTCTATCTAGCACATTTTTTGCAGTCATCTTCAGGCTTCTGATCAGTGGCATAAATACTGTGGGGGGGGGGATCGAGGGGGCGTAAAAGTAATTAGAAAGATTTATTCGTTATTTTCTTCGAAACCGGTTTTTTTTCCGTGGAGCCATACATTAAAGTGGCACTATCACCGATTGAAATGCGAACGAAAATACCGTGGCGCCATCTAGCGACATTGATATTGTTAACCTTTATAGCTTGCTCGCAGGTGCACGAGGATGAACCAAATTTTCACTCAATAATTAAGGATGTCGTGGCTTGTTTGTTTCGTTAAAAGAAATGCTGTTATGCATTCCTTCACTTGGTGCAAGCTAACGCTAGATGGTACTACACGGCGCTAGATGTTGTCAGAATTCGTCTGCTTTCAATCGGTGATAGTGCCACTTTAAGCAACGCAAGAAAAAAAATTGTTCAGAAAAGGTAAATTAGTTGCAACAAATTATTAGTAGCCTAATACCAAAGTTCAAGAACAAGTTCAATAAAAACAGGGGATCCTCCGTCACACATTCAATATGAGAAACCGACTCTAAAATCAGTCAACGAGCTGATCACTCGCCAGTCTCAATGGTAAATCCATTTGAGTTAGGGGTTTGATGCTTGTTTACCTACCACGGCAGTGACGGTACTAAGGGTGATCCGTGGTGGGCCATGAGCCCCAACCCCAACTTGGATCACCACCAGAAAGCAAAACAAACAAAAAACTTGGAGGCTGAAGTTGAAGTCAAATGAATAAGCTGAGCTTTTATTTTTTTGTTTTAGTCTATGTTTGTATTTATTTCTCAATGAATCAAGTTATCCAGTAATAAATAAAAAGGTTTGTGGCAACTTTGCAATGTATAGCACAATTTCTTTTACGTCTTTAAGAAAGATCCTTCCTGGAATGGGACATCTCCTTGGTTTTTTTAATTCACTCGTGAAGGAATCTTATGAACCTATGGCAAACTGCAACCTTCATCTTTTAACTCCCCTCTCCCCAACTCACTCCAAAATTTGCAAAAACTAGCATTACTTGAAATGCATCGTTGAAGCATTATTGAAGAATGCACTCTGAAGCCAGAAATGACGACAGAATATGAAAATAAGTAAAGCTTCTTGAGCTCGATCCCCGGACTTTGCTTCTGCTTGGGGAGATTAGAACGCTTCCCCAAACCCCTTGACGGTTGGAGGCACCAACCATCACTTGAATTTTCCTGTAAAACGCATGGGGCCCTTCCCCAGTTATTTTGATAAATGGCACAGGCGCCCTTTCCTACCCACTCTAACTCTGGCCCTTTCAATGGACCCTGCATACTTATTCTTTTTGGATGACCACAAAGCTGTTCATTGACACTGAGAGAGTCGTTCAGAGAAAAAACTCAGAAACCAAACGAACCAACAAAGCCAATAATCATTCCAGCTTTTACACCAATCACAGGAGATGAGCCTGATAGGTTACTCTGTCCGTTTCGGGCCTTAAGATTTTTCTTATAAAGAACCTAAAGCAATGAATTTCTTAAAGAAAGAAAGAAATTTTCTCCACCGTTCATGAAGAATTTTGGTGAAACATCACTGGTGATGATGGCCTTATGGATAAAGACAGTTATTGAAAACCTTTATGAAGCATTTGACATCAATTGCCACGACGACAACAACATCAGAGTCAGTACTGCACGCGAGTTCAGAGCCAGTTCTACTTCTTGGGCCTTCCACAACGGCATCCCCATTACTGAGATCCTACATGCAGCATCATGGAGAAATGCATCTGTCTGCAGATGGACTTCACGTGCTGGGACCCATCGTCACTGCCAGAAGTGTTGTCCAGCCCCCAAAGCACTAAGATGAAAAACAACGGCCCTTTTCAGGGCCACTGCTTTAGAAATGAGATCCTGAATCCTGTTTGATCATCCTTTAAGGCCGCTAAAAGTTAATTAAATGGTTCTCAGTTGTGCCCGCATGGTTTTTTTTTCTTAGCGCGTGGAACATAAAAAATAAAAATTCTTATCGCGCGTCAACATTTTAATCAAACTCTTTCTGGAGCTGCTGACCATGCCAGCTTGTGCTTCATTCAAACGATCGCCGTTTGCGTCTGATTCTCCAGGTATGCTTGAAATTTGTGTAAAGTTTGCTTTATATCAAGTAAACAAATCTGCTATGTTGTTGGTGATTTTTTTTAGGATATCATTAATGGACGTAATGATTGTGGTCATGGGTTTCGTATGCTGCACGATATGCCAGCTTCGCCATCACTAAACTTGCAAAGACTGAAAAGCACGAATGATTATCGTTGCCCACGACGGTTCAACGAACCCTTCTTGTGACTGATCTCAAAATCTATTCCTTGGAAGTTAAAGAATCCACCTGGCTAATATTTCTGAAGGCTGTTAACCTATACTTTAGCTGTTGAACAGCATCTGCTTTTGGATTTTGCAGTTTCCAGATTACATTTCCTGGCTCTGAAAAATCCTTTATCGTCTGAACCTTTTCTGGCTGTGGTTATACTTGACAATCTGGCCATCGGCTACAAAAGTGCACTTTTTTCAGATTTACTGTGAGGCCTGCCCTTCCTAGCCTACCTAGCATATCTCAAATATGATTTAAGTGACTTTGGTAATCCCCTGAATAGATTACCAGATCATCCACGTAAACCATGGCGTGGCTGTACAAAGCGTCACCTAATGCCATAACCGTAAGCCTCGCAAAGGATACTGGTCCATTGCTTAGCACGTACGGTATCCGCTTGAACTTTCAACTGCTCATATGGCAATGAAAACAGGTATACTTCTTGCTTTCCTCCTCCATTCCAATCTGCAAGAAGCCGGATTTCATGTCAAGAACTGTAAACCACTTTGCCTTGTGTAGAATGGAAAATACTTTGCTAGTGTTTGAGGTCGGTAGGGCATGCTATTTTTTACCATCTTAGAGTTCAAAAGGCAGTAGTCAAGGCAGAAACATTTCGCCTCTTCCTCACCCTTTTTTGTGGCAAGACAAGGTACAGCTTCCCAGGGGACACTTGAGCATTCAATGACATCATCCCTGATCCACTCAGTCTAGGTTTCAATGATAGCTCTAGTCTCCTCGTTTACTGGCCAAAGAGCAAACAAATTGGGCGTGTGCCTCGCTCAACTTCGAATCTGTGATGGTAGGGATGTATGTTGCCTTGCTTAGTTGTCAAAATGTGTTAGTGTTTCCGTAGACACCTTCTCAGCTGCTTGCGTTCCGTGTTTGAACAAACAATACACTTTCTCGGTATTCTCTTGCAACAGGGTGTCATCCTTTGCACGTCGCTCCATCTCCCTTAAGTTTTTTTTTTTGTTTGGATGTCTGGTATCAGACCAGGCCTTCCCAAGCTCTTCCTAGAATTACTCAATCAGTTGCATTTTCCAGGGCTAATAACGTCTGTTGAGTTGAGTAACTACCGGGCCACCTGATCATTACTCTCATATTGCCATCACCTGGATGTTTCCAGCCGCCAGGATGAACGTGACACAGCAACCCGTGCGCCGCTTCATGCCCTATGCCTGCAAAGTGCGAGCTGTAGCACCACAAATGATCGTGGAACTGGCTCCGGTATCGATTAAAGCTATGTATGGTTGTCGTCCCACTTTAGTTTCGTCATCTGCAAAAAAGCTGCACATTTGGGCAAAGACACGTTTTAGTGTGCAGTTCCATAACCTAGCCTTTGCTCACCAATCAACATTTTTCCAGGTCGTTAGCCTGTTTAAACAGTTTAACGACCTTCTTCTGCATTTTGTTGGCTTCTTGGGGCATTATCAGCCCTGTTCGTGACAGGTCCAGCAGCTGCCACAAAAAAAGTTTTCTTTCTTTTTTAGGTTACTACTGTCTCCTTCATTGCACTAGCCTTCTGCACATACTTGTACGTATACTTACTTATCTGTCGTATACGCAGATGCTTTCCTCTTCATCTATCTATCGGATGCCTGCTACGCCGCGTGACGTCATCGTAATAAGCAACAACGTGGTAGCGTACTCGGAGAAAGTTGTGTTTGCAGTGGACCGAGAAATGCCTTTTTTAAAAATACTTTTAAAATGTTAAAACTAGGGGTGGGACGAATGTTCGAATATTCGTTTGTTAAGACCATATTCAAATAGGACATACCCCATTTGAATATTCCCCCACAAAAATTCTATGTACTTTACGCATTTAGAATATTTGTCACTATTTCTCTCTCACCCCTTTCTTCCCTGCTTTATTGTAGTGGGAATGGTCCGTGCATTTTGGATTGTACATTTGCGAGTGAAGGAAGAGGAAAAATTGAAATCTAAATATACTGGCACTTTATTTTCTTTTTGATTGTATGCCTTGCCTAGTAGACTTAAGTTAAACTTTGGTATTTAATAAAAAACAATTATTTTTTGCGGGGTGTGGGGGGGGGGGGGGGGGAATAACGGGCCTCAACATAAGAAAATGTTTTGCACAAAAATTTGAAAATTCCAAAACGAGCTAGGATTGCAAAGGCCTTTATGTAATGTCAATTAGCTCTCACCCACAAAGATCTCTAAACAGACTGTTTCGCCCTTGTTTGGGCTCGTCGGTGGAGAATACTTTGTGGATGAGAGCTAGGCTATGCTTGCTAGGGCAAATGACAAGGGCGAAACGAATACGGTTTCAGCAAGTGAAAGAGCAGAAACATCTGCTTGTTTGGGCTCCATTCAACTGAGTGGTTGATACTCAGGCCTAGGACAATTTTTACCAATTGATTATTTAATATCAAGTGTATATGGATCCATATACACTCCATATACACTTGTTAATATCAATTAGCTCTCACCCACAAAGATCTCTAGACAGACTGTTTCGCCTTTGTTTGGGCTCGTCAGTAGAGAATACTTTGTGGAGTGTAAAAAGGTTTGCTGTTTCGTCACTTCCTAGGCAAATTGGCAACGAGCGAAAGGCTTTTAAAAAATGTGTCAGGATGTCAGATTTCCAAGAATAATTACATATTCTTGACCTACGAAGCAAGTCAGCCAACAACCCCTTTACGACCCTTTTACAGTAGGCCTAACTGATTTGAGTTTACGTCAAAGTTATTAAGAGCCAAGAGAGCGAGCAACAGCTCTCAACAAGCCAGCTCGCGAAAACTTTCACTCTTACGTCATGACATTTTCCTGGCTGCTGATTGGTCAATCGTCTGTGTCCAAACCATGTGACCTTAATTCTTCTTAACTTAATTATTTCTTTTAATGCTTCATATATTTAATTGCTATTTGTAATTATATTTTTTAACACAACATAAAATCATTACGCATTTTAACGTGAATATTTCTGTACTTAAAGCTGAAGGCGTCTAATGCAATGTAGACTAGCAGTGCTCAGTAAAGCAAGCGTTCACTAGTTGTTTTCGCGGCCGTTACATCACCCTCACTTCAAATCCAAAATTGTCCCCAATTTTTGGTACTGTCTCTCATGTCCACCGAACATAAACAACCTAGGCCAGCGAAAACAAACGCAAAAGGATAAAAAATGCAGCACATCACAATCAAAGATATTCGAACATATTATAGAAACAGCTCGTGAGCCCCTAAAACAGTATATTTCCACTCTAAATAGACAAGAAACCGTAATTATTTCGTCGAAAGTTCGAATGTCCCATACGCACACAACTGAACATTGAAATAGCTCAAACTGAAGTACTGAAAAACCAAAACAATGAAACTGTTCCCTCCTAAGGCACTCAAAGTCCGCCTTCACATTTTCATGTTGCAGACAAAATTGTACTTCTTTGAAGAGTATTCATGACATGTCGCATCTGAGTCCAAGTCGTCTAGAAACAACTGTTCTTCCAAGCTCAACTTCCAATCTTGATAATGGGGGGGGGTGTCTCCCCGTCTTAAATCCCCATTCGAAAATCCAACATCCGGGCCTGACCCAGGGAGGGGGGGGGTTGCGATTCAGTCCCTGTATTAGATCCCCAATTGCTATACTCCTTCGACTCAAACCTAGGGGGGTACCACTGTTACCGTCTTAAATCCCTAGATCCCTTCTGCAACTGTTTCCATGTGGGCTCAACGGGGGGCGCCAAGTTACCGTCTTCGAACATCCCGCGAACCCACAACGTCCGTCATCCCTTCCCGGCTGGGCGCGGAGGGGGGGGGGGGGCATGATGTATGCATCCACCAGCCTTTCCCCTCAAACGACGAAAAACACCCTCGTACTGCCGTCAGAACTACTCAACGATGGACTGCGATGAGCAAACTCGTAGCACACCAAACAACTCTTTCCCCCAAAATGTAGAATGTCCATGCAAAGAATTCCGTTCTTCCACAGAACTCGCAAACTCGGCCGACACAACGTATGTCAGCACAAACTTCACAAATTCAACGAACTGCACTGAAAGGTGTGTAGCACTGAAGGGCTCGTAGCACTGAAGGGCTACTGAAAAACGATTAAGCACTGAAGGGCTTCAAAACACTTTTAAGCACTGAAGGGCTATAATAAAACTTGCAATAAGCACTGAAGGGCTTTAAAACACTTTTACAAGCACTGAAGGGCTTGTAGCACTGAAGGGCTTCCAAAACACTTTTAGCACTTTCAAGCACCGGCTATGGAATACTTCTAAGCACTGAAGGAACGCCATCCAACACGAGTGACGTCTAGTCGTTGTTCACCCACACCCACGTTTCCACACTACCCGAGGCGACCCACACCGACCTTCGTCAACCAAATTCACGACGAAAACTGCTCGTCACCGACCCATCAGCCCAAAACACTGAACAACTGTGCACCTCTTTTCACGCAACTCATCGGCATCTGATCTTCTCACGAAAAGAACCAGGAAAAAAAAAACAATTCACTCCTTGTAGTCACTGAAACACCATGCACCATAACGAAGAACGACACTACCGCTCGTCTCGACGCGCAACGTTCTGTAAACCATCTAACACACACAACACAAAAGTGCGGAGTGAGCATGTACATAACATGAATCTAAATCAAATTCTTTCCCTCCATATACCACACTAAACGTGCCATTAAACCAAATGTGCCAGACCAGTTACCAAAAAAATAAAATCCATCCACCTGTAGTTATTCATCCGATGATAAAAAAATTCAATTGATGCAAATGAAAGCCAATCCCTCAATAATTACCTTAAAAAAATATCCGGAAAAAAAATCCAAATCTAAAAAATAGCGTATAAAAAAAAAATTCGAACAAAAATCAAAAAAGTTCATTCAGGAAAATCGAAACCAAAGTTCTGCATGGCACCACTTTCCCTTTCCACCCTCTTTGCTTTCTTCTCATTTCAAAACGTAGCATGCATGAGAAAAAAAATAAAAACTCCCAGATACCATCACTACAGACGTTCTATGTGCAAGTTACTCAATCCATTTACATAATTCAACACGTAAAATCAACTCGTGGCCACTAGTGGGCCAAAAAAAAATGGAACGATGCTGCCTATGTTAACACCGTTATACATACTTATCACACTAATGAGTGGCATACAACCAATTAAAAAATTAACTGTCTCTATACTAATCAAAAGTATGAGGCCGCATCTTAGAAGAAGGTCGGGGGCAAATTACCATCCCTTTAAAATCTGGGTCCCAAGTTCGGGTGTCGTTTTAAAGCCAGACCAACCTAATGTGTCGATGGTCTTACTAACACGACGGTTAAACGATTTTTTCCCTTATCGCCTATTGTTAAGGACTACTCAAATCAAAGGATTTAGCAGCCGGTGGGAAAAACGTTTGACGTATCAAATTTCCAAAATGTTCCCTTATTATTTCCCACCATCCAGTAGTTCTGAAAAGAATGCATATAGCAAACTCACCCCAAGTTTAAAGTTGGTGGGAGGAGACAGCATACTAAAAGTAGGCTGTCACACATCCCGGTTGAGAAGCATTAAAAGCAACAAAAACAAGTTTTGAACACATAATAATGTCTCCATCGTCCCTATTTGTAAACAATTTGCCTTCAAAATATCACCCGTAAAAATTTCAAATTAAAGTGATCATGAGAAGTACGAACTCAATCCAAAAAAACAAACAGTTACAGTTCACCTTCTACTTCAAAACGTGGACGCACCGAAACCGGAAGGGAAACCGATTCCGTCTCCATGGGAAAATCTTTCCCGTCATTGGCATTGTTGCGCTTTTTGTCCGCACTTCTTCTTCGCACAAAAACCCTAACAATCGGCTAAGAAATCGTCCATGCCGAACGTAACAAAACAATGCAATCAAAACAATCATCACGACAGATGCTGCAGTCACGTACCAAAATATATAAAGTTTATTGGTTTTACGCTTCTCCAACAACTCAATCGCAGACAAGTCCAATTGGCGTTTCACATTGTCCAGCATCTCACCATCCATCTGCAAATTCGGCAATCTTTCCTGAATTGTCACTTCAAAATTACTGTCACCTATGAATTTTGACAGATTCGACAACAACGAAGCGTTCATCAAACTATACAAATTCTCTAAGGGGGGTACAACAATATCCCTGTCATACACTTTTACCCTAGAAATAACTCTTAAGTATGGCACCAATTTGTACTCTACTGCATCCAATATACAATTATTAGGGACTTCAATTATGCGCAGTCCTCTATTTAAAACAATTCTCCTTACCGAGTTACCCGTGTTTCGTTCATCCCTGCATATTCGTTGCATGTGTACCTGTTTGTAATGACTAAACACCCATTTGTTATCAGTGATGCGTAAAAAAATAGCCCGAGGGGCCTTCAACATTTTATGTTTGCAAAGTGCCTTAACATGTGACTCATTCCCATTAAATAAAGCCTTAATACAAGTCATGTGTGACGATTTGTGTATTACTTCATGAGTATCACATGTGACCCTGTATTCATGTAAACATCTTAACATCGTATACTGCTGTGTTTCCAACTGAATCCCTATGTACTGATAATCCGCGTAGTACTGTAACGCCATGTCTGTACTGTCTTGAAACACCGGAAATGTAGCAACTCTAAAAAAATTAAATTCGCCTTGGGAGGATACCAAAGGAATTTTAGTAAAAATCCGTAAGCATCCCGATGATAAAACCGCAGTAGTTGTTTCAATGATGGCATAATACCGATGGACGTCACTTTGTTCCACCCCATAAAGCTAACGATGATTGCCAGGCAAAAATCCGGAAATCTCCACTAAAGTCTGCTGTAAAGTGACTGGGTCCATAAAATAATGAGATAACTTGTGTACTGCTAATATCTGTAGCGCATTCTCGAACGACGCAATCTCATCATGAAAATGTAAGGCTGTAGATTCAAGTAGCCTAATCGCAACGGAAAGCCACAAAGTCACTTCAATGTCGCGCATCCTAGCATTCAATCCCTTCAAGCTGCTTGACCATTTCCTAAGTATTTCGGAATGAAAAATTACCTGCTCCCTTGTGTGAGTAACAACAGTAATCAAACCATTCAATGCACTCTGGTGCCTCAAAAGTGTACTTCGCATCGCTTCAACCTGTTCATTTACCTGAAAAATCTGTTCTTCATCCGCCACACCAAATAAAAATTTCAAAATCGTTCCACCTAAGTTCAGCAATCCTCTCTTATCCCTCAACATCGTGTTTGTGTTCCCATCCCTTTTCTCTAATCGTGTAAAGACCATTTCTTTTGATGATTGCCAAATATAAGGATGCATGGTTCGAATCTCCGGTCGTCCCGTCGTCCCAACTGTAGTAGGCTGCATTGTGGGCTTCCCCATATGCTTGTTTACTTTTATTCTCCTGTTCAATTTCGGCCGCGACTGTGCAATGTGATCTGCAGTTACTTGTCGACTTGTCAAGTGCGTTGCCAACTTTAAAGTCATTAGTTTCGCTTGAGCCTCCGTAACCAAACGCTGTACGTAACCCAATTCATGATCCACAATAAAGTCAACCAGATATGTCAAATTCCTAATCATTTGCATGTTTAATAATTTTTCTCTCAGTCCCTTTAGTGCCTGCATTAACGCCACCATCCCCTCATTCAATTCATTTGTATCAACGTCTAATGTCAGAAACCAAATCCCCGTCTCCAAATGTGAGGTAAACAATGGAATGAATCCAACACCAACACCCAACGCATGACGCGTTGTCTGCTCTGAACTTTGTTCCACGTCCGCTTGCACCAACAGTACAAAAATTAACATGCAAAACAACTCATGTTTCCAACTCGGCTCATTCCTGAACACATCAATTGCAAAGCCAAAAGATCGAAATTTAAAACATCGGCTTACACAAGAGCTCTAGCTTCACTGCAGCTGCCTATTGTTCTTCTGCACGGGTGTCCTGTTCTAATCCGGCTGAGCCCGACACCTACGGACAGAGTTGCCCTCTATAATATCAAGTCCAGGGCTGTCGCATCCGCATTTTTGACTTTGACTGTGCCTTGAATGACCGCCTTTTTTGTGTTCTCAATGCATCTTTTTGGGCCTCTAATCGTGTGTGATTCAGATCGCCTCGAGCAGCCAGGAAACGGGGCGAGGTTGGAGCCTTTAAAAAACACGTCTTACTTCATTGCGGTCGGGAAGCCAAGAGAGCGAGCAACAGTGTAAAACTTTCGCTCTTACGTCATGGTATTTTCCTGGCTGCTGATTGGTCAAACGTCCGTGTCCAAACCATGTGACCTTAATTCTTCTTAACTTAATTATTTAACTTAATTATTTCTTTTAATGCTTCATATATTTAATTGCTATTTGTAATTATATTTTTTAACACAACATAAAATCATTACGCATTTTAACGTGAATATTTCTGTACTTAAAGCTGAAGGCGTCTAAAGGGCCATTCTGACAGCGCCCGGCGAACGGTACGGCAACGTCGAACGGCGAGGACGGGCGGTGAACGACACCGGTAGTTGTTCTCACTACAAACGGCCTGCCGGTGGAGCTAGCCGATCCCGCAGCAAACCGGACAACACAAATCCATAGCACTAACTACTAGAAAATGAAAGATAATTCGTAGAAGCATCCGCTCAAACTTTCGCACATCCAAGTAGAATTCTATTTTTATTTTTGCTTTCTAACGCACCGTCTCATTCAAGCTCCAACCCCAAAACACGCGCCCGCACACGCCTCACAACGAAACACCAATGCTATCGAAACAGCATTCAAACACTCCGTCTCGAGACTCGGCAGTTATTTCCATATACAAATGTGAGCTTACGAGGCAATTAGTTAGCGATCTCCTTTTACCAGTCAACACCCCTCCCCCCACCCCATGTCTTGTGCCTTGATGTTGCACAACCAAAGGAATATGTTTCTTATAACGACCAGCTCGTAATACGAAGCCTCGGCTAGAAGATGCAGCGCCATGTTGCTATGACGTATGAGGGGTCAAGGCCAGTTCGTCTTCTGATTGGCTACCGTTGGCGGCTGCCGGAGACGGAGCCGCGAAAGTCAAGCCTAGCTAGACCCGAACGGAACGACAACGGCGGCCGGTAGTTTGTGCCCGTGGGCTATGTTTTTGATGTCACTTCCGCCGGTGCCGGACGCCGTACCGTTCGCCGGGCGCTGTCAGAATGGCCCTTAATGCAATGTAGACTAGCAGTGCTCAGTAAAGCAAGCGTTCACTAGTTGTTTTCGCGGCCGTTACAGGAGGAGAGCTAAGCTACGCTTGCTAGGGCAAATGACAAGGGCGAAACGAATACGGTTTCAGCAAGCGAAAGCGCAGAAACGTTTGCTTGTTTGGGGCTCACTTCTTCGCTTGTAGCCAATGGGATCGTCTTGCATTTTTATAACCCATCTAGTAGGCACGCTACACTAAGGTCCTATTAGAATTTCGAGAATAATCTAGAATTATTTATAAATCAAGTAAGGTATTTTTTTCCCCATGTCTCAAACTCTTAAATTTTGTGTGTGTCAATTTGGAACACTGGCTGACAAAACAGTCGCGTGCATAAGCAATTAAGCATGCAATATCTCTTTTCCCCTCCCCCACTCTTTCCGGGACAGGAGTTTGTAGTGAGGGGCGGCTGTGCGTTGCAAGATTTGGGGGAAGTTAATTTGGCCACAGCTTCCTTGTATGTAGAAAGGCTTAACGCTTGGTTTTATGTAGCATGCGAGCCGTGTCGTCCACAACCGTCAAAAATTGGCACGAGGCACGCTGAAAGCACGAACAACGAAGTACGAACTACAATATACAGTACAATACACACTTACCTTGGTTCTTCTTCAGGTTGAATTCTTGAACTTCTGAAGTCTTTGTTTTGACATCGAGTGGACAAACACTATGAAGCTTTTGTTGTTAAACTGTTACTAATTGAGTGTCAATGCAGTGTTTTAAGTATAAAATCCGTGTATCACGCGTCAGTACCTTTCACAGTTCAGTTCGCAATGCAGAGCAGTTCTTTTTGTGGCGTGTTCACAGTCCCTCTGGTGGCATAATCGGAGGCTAAGTGGATGACTCGTCGAATTTCTATTATCAAGCCATATGAATAAAGGTAGCTGTGGTTTGGCAAGGTGCCGTCAGTTAGCTACGGATGAAGCACCAAAAGTACATGCGGAATGGAAAAAAAATTAACCTTTCGTGTTGCTTGGAAAAAATCCAATACCTGTCAATTTTTGGATTGATTGTCTCGATGCTGCTGCTACCCTTAAGTTCTCTTCGCTTTTGTAGCCAGCCAGGCTCGGGAACCCCACCGTGCATACGCGGTTCTTCTAATAAGAGTGGCAGCTCCGAGAGCTTACCATCTTTTTGTTTCAAGCGATCGCCAGAGGCGGTCGCTCTTGCTGCTGTCCGCAACTTTTTTTTTTTCGGTCTGTGGCCACGACTTCTGATTGGCCTACGGCTGCTGCTTACACTTCCGTTGGCCTTTCGTCCGGACTCGATGAAGCCAACGTGGCCCCTTCCTCGCCGGTTCCCGGGGATGACCTACCCTGCGCTCACCGTCGGCATTGCCTTCTGCGTTTGTACTCCGCTGCTCCCGGTCGCCCCACCTGTACTTTCGTTCGGCTGAAGAGGAAAACGTCGCCGTAGTCCTCTCTCTCCGTGTACGTGGCGTCTGTGCTGGATCTCCGCCGCCACTGGTCATACTGTCCTGTCTGCCAGCTACCCGTGTCTCGTTGCCTGCTGACCCGCGACCCCTCCGCCATCTGTTCCGGCCTTGGTTAGAAGCTTTCCACGAAGAGCTTCTTTCGTTTCCGGTTGATTCCAATAATGACAGACACCATAACCTGCCTGACTGCCTGCACTGTTCATTGAACTGCCACGTCTCGTCTGTGAAGTTCTCCCAGATAGGACTGCCTCGTCTCTTCTGCTCGTCTCATTTGTGGCTTAATTGATTCCATGTTTGAGTGGAGCTCATCCAGACATGAACTGTCTGGTCTCTTCTGCTCGTCTCATTCGTGGCTTAATTGACCCCACGTTCAGGGAAGCTCTTCCATACAAGAAATGTATCGTCTCTTCTGCTCGTCTCATTCGTGGCTTAATTGACCCCACGTGTGAGTGAAACTCTTCCAGACAAGCACTGTCTCGTCTCTTCTGCTCATCTTTTTCGTGATGCAATGGATTCCACGTTTGAGTGAAGCTCTTCCAGACAACCGTGTCTACAACTCACACTTCAACCAGAAGATCAAGACAGATTCCGTCGTTTCGTTTCACTCATGACTAACACGGTCTTACACAGCTTGTCTCGACCGTGACCACACTCACACATCGACCAGAATCTCAAGACGGACGTCGTCTCGTCTCATTTGTGACTAACACTCAAGTTACGGGTGAAGTTTCAAGCTAACAAAGCCTCAATCCGGACAGCTTGTCTCGACCGTGTCCCCAACTCACGCATCAACCAAATGATCAAGAAGAATATCGTCGTCTCATCTCATTTGCGACTGAAAATCATGCAGAGAGAAGTTTCCTGCCACTTTGCTGGTCAACTCAGACAGTCAATCTCGGACAATTTGTATCAATCCGAACCGCATCCCATCGCATAAAAAAAATTAAAAAATAAACACGAAAGACCGACGCCGGTCTGCACACAGATGATGGATAATGCTATGGCACCTTCCCCGTTGACCCCGACTCCCTTCCACCCGGCTAGCCAACAACGGCCGTACGCCTTTCCAAATACCTGGCTCTCCACGAGCTTGTTCCGCAGGAAAGAGTCATCGCTTAAGTTCCACTTCCCTTCCGCGAATCTGGGTTGTTACGCCCTAAGCTCCACCTTGGCCACAAGCACCCCGATAGAAGACATCGTGGTTCCTTTCCCATGGTATCCCGGGACTGTCCCACCACCCGAAAGCTCAGCTTCGGATTGCCTAATCTGTTTTTTCCTGCTGCTGGCTTTCGTCTGACTCTTGGCCGCCCCGATGGAAGACATCCTGGCTCCCTTCCCATTGACCCCCTTAGTCTGTCCCACCATCCGAAAGCTCGTATTACTTGGCTTGCTCCTCCTGATGATGACTTTCGTCCGATTCAACTTGTCTGCCTCCTCGGAAGACTTCATGGCCCTTTTCCCATTCCTTCCGAAGCTCGGATTACTTGGTTGGCTCTCCCTGACACTGGCTTTCGTCCGACTCAACTTGACAGTCTCCTTGGAAGACACCGTGGCTCCTTTCCCGTTGACTCCCTGGTCTGTCCCACCATTCGAAAGCTCGGATTGCTTGGGTGGCTCTTCCTGCGCTGGCTTTCGTCCGACTCAACTCAACTCTCGCATTCGAAGACATCATTGTTTTCCGGGTCTGTCCCACCATCCAAAAGCCTTTGAGATGCCCAGCGTCTTGAGGCTTGGGGGGATGCCAGTGACCCCTTGGCTTGTCCCAAGTGGCATTTTCATTTTCGCTCTGGCGTCCCTCCCGAAGGGTTCCACTCTGCCAGCAAGGTACTTGCAGGAGTTCCGGCGGCTGTGTTCTCAGTACGCCGGTTATCAGCGGCTGTTTACTGATGGGTCGAAGTCAGACGCTGGCGTGGCTTGTGCTTGTGTTTGTAAGGGAGTGACGGTTGCCCATCGCCTTCCATCAGGCTATTCTGTGTTTTCTGCGGAGCTTTTGGCTCTCGGTTTGGCAGTGGAATGGATCCTTGGCCTTCAGGGCACGCATTTCATTATCTTTAGCGATTCCATGAGTGCCCTGAAGTCCTTGGCGACTTACAATCCTCGGAACCCCTTGACACAACGTGTCCAAGCTTTGCTTTCCCGCTTGCCTGGCCAGCGGAAAACCGTGCTTTTCTGCTGGATCCCGGGCCATGTTGGGATAGGTGGAAATGAGCAAGCGGATTCTGCAGCAAAAGGGGCCCTTTCTGGCCCTCTCGGAAGGGATCTCAGCCTTGTTCCCTCAGACGCTTTTCCAACTCTGCGTCTGAGGTTACACGCTTTTTGGCAAGCCTCGTGGGATGGGCAGGACGGCAATAAATTACGAGCTATTAAAGGCACTGTTGAGGAATGTCACTCGGCGTGTCGCCGCAGTCGCCGTGAGGAGGTGGTGTTGGCGCGTTTGCGCATTGGTCACACTCGACTTACTCACTGTTTCCTTTTGCGGGGGGTTGACCCTCCTGAATGTTATTGGTGTCGGCGGCCACTTACGGTCCGGCACTTCCTTGTTGATTGTTGCCATCTTGATGGTTTTCGTCGTCGTTTCCATCTTCCGCATGACATTGTGCGTCAATTGGGCGATAAGTCTGTCCTCCTGTCCGGTGTTTTTCAATTTTTGCAGGAGGTACAGATGTATGGCAAGATTTAGATTAGGGGTTTGAATAATATCTCTGTAATGTGTGGTGCAGTGGCAACCCGGACCACTGCACTGTGACTGAGGTTGGCGCTAATGACCAAGCTGTCGACGCGCCATTAAGCCTCATCTCCCCCCCCCCATCCAAAAGCTCGGATTCCTTGGCTTACTCTTCCTGATGCTTACTTTCATCCGACTCCCTGACGGCCAAATTGGAAGACATCACGGCTTCTTTCCCGTTGGCCCCTAGATCTGCCCTACCATCCGAAAGCTCTGATTGCTTGGCCTGTTCTCTTGAACACTGTCTTTCGCCCAACTCTTCCCAACTGCCAACTTGGAAAACATTGTGGCTACTTCCTGCCGATTTCCTGATGCAAGCTTTCATCGGACTTTTTCTGGCTACTTCCTCCTCCATGGATGACACCGTGGCTCCTTTCCTGTTGGCCACCGGATCCGTTCAATCTTCCAAAACTCTGATAACTTGGTTTACGCTTTCCGATCCCAACTTTCGGCTGAAGCCCCTGACTGGCCAAAGAAAACATTGTGGTCCTTTTCCCGTTAACTCCCTGGTCTATTCCACCATAAGAAACCTTGGATGGCTTGTTCAACCACTACTGATGCCGTCTCTCTCTCACTGCTTCCAGGGAACACATCGTAGCTCCATTTGAAAGCTCACCATTCAACGCCCCGATGAACACACCTGCAAATCCCAATCACCGGCATCTCGTTTCCATCGGCTCAACCCATCCAAACCGAAGCCTTTTCCAAACAATCGAAAACGTATTGGCTCCTTCCCCATTGATTCCCGAGGCTGACCCACCTTTCCGAAAGCTCGACTTCAGATTGTGACGCTTTACGTCGTACCATGACACCCTCCATCCGCTTTCAGTTTGACCTCACCCCTTTCAGTCCAACAACACGCGACACCCTCAAGCCGTTCAAACCTGTCGCTTTCGTTCGGAGAACGTGGTCAACGTTAGTTCCGCCGGGATCGCTCTCTTCCGATCCGACTGTATTTTCCACCTTTGAACATGCTGGACTCCACAGTCAGATTCAAGACACTAAGGAACATGCTTCATCCTACAATCAACAAGCCAACTTTGATCATGAAATGAAGGTAATTTTCTGTAATCACCAACAACAAATTTCCACCTTCTTCCCCATTTTGAGCCAGGTTTTTCGATAAACCATTCTCTCCATGAGGCTCAAGAAAATACCTTCTTTGGGGGAACCCTAGGGAAGTCGCTCACAAGGTGCCTGCCACCAACTTTGATGAGGTCGGCCAGTCAATGCAAAAATTGACAGGTATTGGATTTTTTCCGAGCAACAAGAAAGCCCATTTTGCTGGCCCTCCTGACTGGCCGGCAAAAAAGTTTTTTTTTTCGCAGAGGAAAAAATACAATACCTTAGGCCCACCCTACCTCCCCTCTTGAGTCACCTTATGGACAATCGAGAGAGACAAAAAGATGGTAAGCTCTCGGAGCTGCCACTCTTATTAGGAGGGCCGCACATGCGAGGTGGGGTTCTAGAGCCTGGCTGGTGACAAGAATGAAGAGATCTCAAGGGTAACAGCAGCATCGAGACAATCAATGCAAAAATTGACAGGTATTGTATTTTTTCCTCTGCAAAATAAACCATTTTTAGCCGGCCAGTCAGGAGGGCTGGAAAAATGGGTTTTTTTTTTTCCCTTAAAAAATGTGTTGACTCCTTTTTTTCCCTGCACTGTTTTCTGGGCCCAAAAACATTTGAATTAAAGAAAAGGGACCTCAAAAAATTCAAAACGTTACAATTACAAAATACATCACAGATTTACGCAATTTGATAAGAACTTAACAAAGCTTATCATTTGCAACATCAATTTTAAGTTAACGCTTCAATGATTAGCTCTTTCACCGATTGCTGTGGATTTGAAGATGAATCACCTGCCTGTGGCTCCCCACTGCCAAGCAATGGACTCGCCCAAGCCTCATGACTAACAATAACAGTGTCGCATAGGTTGTTCGTCTAAAGGAAAGTTTGTGCCTTTTTTGGTGTTTGATGTTGACATATACAACTTTACTATGTTTCTACCTTTGATTTTGCCACTGCCTTCAATAGTGTCCTACCCAGCAACAACAGTTACTGTTGTCACCTACCCGAGAACTTATTCCAGACCTTGGTACTGTTTTCAGCCTATTTCTGCGCAGCCGTATGTCTACCAGTCTCCTGTTGTCATGGTTCCAGCACCAATGTACTATCCGACAGGTGGGTAAATTTCTTCAGACGATTTTAAGTCAGAAAATATCAGGTTGATTTGAATCAAGCCATTTTAAATTGGTGACTTAAATCTAAAAAAAAAAGTATATTTTGTTACATATAAATCACACTGTTGTTTTAAATACATTTTTAAAGATGTAAATCATACTCAACTAAGCTGACACTCTGCATTGGGATCTTGTCAATTAATAACATCTAGCCTACCGTAGCTATAAATCAAATAAATAACACACTGCTAGCTTTGGACTGCTTAGCAGTCATCTGTTTATTGTTCATTTATTTTAAAGCTGTTTGTGTCTGGTATATAATATTATAAATCAAGATTAAAATTAAAAGTTTTTGAAGTAAATTTAGCTTGTAGCTTAAAACTGAAAAGTTTTGTGCTTTTGTTAGACGTGAGAAATAGTCAGTAGGCTATTATTACTAATGAAAATTTTGTGCCGTGCAAATGTTGGTTTTAATTGCCCAGTTTTAGTATATGTTGAACTGAGGTTTAATACTGAAAACAACATTCATAAACTAAGCACACAAGTCTGATTTAAATGCAGAGAAAAATCTTAAATTTGGTTGATTCTTTTTTTCACCCTTGATTTTCCCATAAAAAAATGATAGTTAGCTCTTCTGTAAAAAGCGGATAAACAGATTCTGTAATCACGCTGATTTTTCGATGACTGTGAGCTTGGTGGTCGAGTGACTGAAGTATTTGATGTTAAAAAAATCGAACTTGAATCAATATTAGACAGATATTCATATTTGATTTAAATTTTAGATTCACTAACTTACAGTGTATAGCAAAATATGCAAATTGCTTTTTAATGTGGTCTTGTTTCGTGTAATTATTCTTGAATTCAACCATGCACGTGTGTCAGATTTGCTAATTTTTAATACATTTAATTGATATTCGTTTTTTTCTTTCTTATCTGTAACCGATAGTCTGTTTTACCTCAAGTTCAGGTTGTTCTGGAGCCAAAATACCAACCAATTGAAGTACCGGTATTTTAAAGTTAAATATTTGGTCATCCAAATGTGATGTTTTATTGATTGTTTTTAAGAAAAAAAATCAGTAAAGTTTGCTACAGTTCGTATTTTAACATTCTTGATCTTACCTGATTGTTGCTTTGTTTGACCCTACAACACAAGGGCTAAATTAACTATTAACTATTAATATTTTAGCTTCTTTTTCATATTAAAACAATGCCAGTATTATATTGTGCAGTAGCTACCATTGTATTTTTGGGAGTTGTGCCACCCAACACTAACCCACAACACCAAACCTGTGCTACATTTTCAAATTTCTAGTAACATTTCTAAACAGATGGACCGTAATTCCTTTTTTCCCTTGTTGTCGTGCTTCAAGGTCGTCCCACTCCACGTACATTATTTGTGATGTCAGTTGCGCAGTTATGATAATACTGTATCGGCCGGTCGGTGGTACAGTAATTGCAGCTACACTGCTACTGCTGTAAATTGCTATTCTCCCACGTGGGAATGAATGGCTAGTGTGAATGTCTTTAAATCACTTTGCTCTGTTTGAACTAATTAATTTATAAGAGTAAGTTGCCTGTAAAAGGTGGTCTAAAAGTCTGGTCATATTTGTTCCTACGTTAAAAATTCTGAAGACATATTTGAAATGTAAGTCAGATATGGGGAAGCCAGTGAAGACATTTTCAATGACCTTGAAGACAGCATTCAAGGTCATCAGCATTCTATTTTCCAAATGGCGCAAGATACAGCACAAAAGTGAATTACAAAGTTGTGCGCGAGCGTCAAACATGATAAACTGCAAAAACAGATGGCAAATCGGAGCGTAATTGCAGTAGTTATGAGGATAACAAAATAGCAACAAAGTCTTCCCTGAAGCAAACTGAAGCACGTCTGTCATTGTCTTACATTTTTTTTGATAGTTTGTTTTCTTTCTGTTATTCTAATCATTGTGCTAACCCCTCTTGTCTTGAACATTCATTATCTCAAAATTGTTGGAATGATTATGGCTTAATTCTTGTTTATTTTGCTGTGTCTATTTCTCTTTGCAACAATTGGCTTTCTCCATTGTAGAATGCGTAATTGCACGTACAGAATGAATAACTGAACTCGAATGCAAGCTAACCCTAAAAGGTGCACTGCATACACTTAAATTAAATTTGCACACAGTAACATTATAAAGAATTAGTTGTAGCATTTAAATATTGAATTGTTGGCATGCGTAATGCACAATTTTACCTAAAGGTCACCAAATCGAGTTGTGCTGAAAATTGGCCAGGCTATCACGTGTAAAGTTTTTATCTCTGAATAAACAAGATTGTTTTAAGTCCATCAGAACTTCCTTCAAATATGTTGGTTAACCTTTGTTTCATGATGTAGCAAATGCCCAAAGTTTGAATAAATCATCATTTAGAATTCTTTGAATTAAAAAATTTATGTTTAGAAGTTAACATCGGAAAGAGCAGTGTTAGTGGTTGGGTCAACGAAAGAAGCTTATGCGTTGCCCAGAACACCTTCTAATGGCAAAATACAGAAGCTCCCAAAATTGGCACCAGCGAGCCTTTATAAAACAAATAGCTTACAAACTGCGCAGGGTTCCAAGTCCCCTAGCACAATCTGCGGACAGTTGAAGGCCACCCTGGACAAATTTTGGCTAAAGTTCTGCCGTTTTGTCAATTTTTTACCGATTTTGACACTCCAGTACACCATTTTTATCGTCGTGGTGAGACCTTTCCACTGATGGAGTAGCCAGATCAATAGGATGAAGCACTGAAAAGTTATTCAATAAAAACCAATAAACGTGTGGATAACCATGTGATAAAAACAGATTTGCTGCAGACAATTTTTTGTCTGACAATTGGTGTCGAAGCAGACAGTTACAGAAAGTTCTGCTTCTGGGGTTGCAAGCTCACAAAGGCTCGTTCATTACCGTACTAGTGTTTTTTTTATGAACCTATATTTTGTCATCCCTCACTGTTTACATCTTCCACTGAAAATATTGCTCTTTGCCCTTTATTTTTTGTGGTTCCCTTTGTACGGAAATGATCAGTTTTATTTATTATTTTTTTTTAACTTGCTCACATTTACACACGGTATTTTAAATTTAATTAAAATACCACATTTCAAATATACGTTGTTTAGCAACTTGCTAAAAAAAATACACTTAAAAAACATTTGGTTGCTAATGGATGGTCCATTTATAAGTTGATAACCACCTGAACCAGTTATGGCGACATTAAAATGATTTGCTGCTGGACGTTGACCGTTGTTATACTCAGGGATTCAGTTGTGAATGCTTTGCTTTTAAAGAGTTGAGATGGCTTTAGTTGTCTGCACAATTTCTGTGTTTTTGCTTGTAATTTGAATTTGTGTACACTAGTTTTAGCACGGAGGTTTTCACTGCCTTTTGGATACTCAAGTGCTTCAACAAATGTGTTGCTAAGGATTATCTGAATTATTGAAATGAAGACACTATTTAATTTGCTTGTCACATAGATTAATAATTTGGAGGGCTGTTCTTATACCTGTAAGTTTGGTAGTATCCTATCAGTGCTGATACCATGGTTTCGATATTGGGTCAGCTTAATCCATTTCCATCCGATACTTGCAAACGATAATAGTTTTTTTTTTTTTTCCGTGGTTTTGTAACATGAACCGCATAGGTTTTTGTTCATCTTAAACAAGGTTTGCTTTCACCCCCAAATGAAATTTTTGTTTGTCAGTGTCAATAACCCCCACTTGTTTACAAAGAATTTTAAGCTACAGTATTTGCATTATTTCAGTATTTTGCTGTTAGTACATGAAGTGTCGGTTTCAGATATTAAAAAGTGGTATTGGCATTGTGCATTGTGAGATGTGTGGTGTTAACTATTATAATGAAGTAGTGGACAGGAGAACTAAGGCGTTCATGAACCTATCTCGGTTTGTAAAACTGATTTCTAAACAGTTCTTATTAAAAATACTGGGTAACCTGTTCAGTCATTCACCGTTCAATGCAAAAAACAGGAGCTGGCGATTGTAGTTTAGTGTGCCGTCATGGTGTCCTTTACAGAAAGTCAGGCTGCACCTATTCCTGTGGCCATGAGATAATGTTGAAAAATAATTTTTGGCAAGGTCATAGAAGTTGTATTATTTGTGATACAAATTGGTTTAACAATTTTTCGTAATCGTTATAATTATGTTGATAACTTGCATGATTGCATGCTTGTTGTATTTACTATGTTGTTTACATTTGTATTTTGAACTACTGTATTGCATGAATTCTAATACTTCAGTGTTTTCAACGATAGTAAGAATTTAAATGTGCCTTTAACATTGCCAGTACAGAAAAATAATGCAAAAATGAATACTTAATGTATTTAACCGTACTGCAGTGAATAGCTTTAAACTTTTCCAACTTTTCCAAATTGCCAGCGAGGATAGAGGATGACTAAGTAATGTGATCAAATTCACGCTTGCTTGGTATATGCCTCCTTCATTAAGAATCAACGAAGTCCATAGACACAATTTGTGAACAATAATTATTATTGGCTGGTTTTGTTTCATTTCACTGAGCTTGCTAGCAAACAAATAATAGATAACGTTCAACATTAAACGTAAGCCTATTTCCTTTCTTATTTATACATTGCTCTTTCATAATTTCATTCAACGTACAGTCATCGTGCTAAAAAGCTCAATCAGTTGAGGACCACTTACCGTTTTCTTTAGCGCATCTGTTTACAGTAGTTTTCTTGTATTTTTTTTACGATCACTGTTAACTGTAACATGAGCGCCACCCGAGAAAAAGTTAGGATTCCTTGTTAACAGCTAGGATGCGCTTGGTACCAGCACAAAAATCTTTTGGCGTACGTAAGGAATTGTTTATCTAAATTTTTAGTGTTTAAATGATTTGGAATAAACTATTGCGTCCCACCGGCGGTAAAGTTTGGATCATAGACTCGTAAAGCTGCTCGGAGACCATGCTCTCCTTTAACTTTTTTCCTATCCCTGCCAACGTGTCTCTGCATGTTGTCAAAATGAAAATGACTAACTTCTTGTCTCTTCCACTCTTTTGCATGCTGAGTCTGTTCTTTTCTTTCTGTTTCTTGTTCGTCGCAACACAGGACCAGTATTCAATCATGCTCATCCTACTGTGTATCCTGCCAATCCAGCTCCCGCAATACAAGGCCCTCCTTACACGGAAGCTGACTTAAAGCAGGTAAGACTTAGGTTAGAAAATCTTTTTGTGTGTTATTGGTTTTTTTAATGCTGCACCGATATCATTTACCAAACCGATACCGATCCAGTTTTAAAAATTTTACCGATATCCAAAATTTCCAATTTTTTTTATGAGTGGTGTAGTTTTCTTGAAAAACCCAATAATTATTAAAATTGAAAATTTTTAAAATGTAGCCAACAGTTTCAAAATAGTTAGGAAGATACTCGGTGATTTCCTGGGCAAAATGCCGCGAACCGCATGTCGTAGTCTCGAATGGTTCCGGAGTTATCGATATTTCCATGAAAGTTAGCGATCCAATAACGATACCGCAAATATAGGCTACCGAGCCGATCCAGTATCAGTATACAAGCTGCCTTCCGTAGATTTTTTTGTTATCTGATTGAAGGAGATTCTCGTGGTATCTGTCTTTTGAACCCTTTGCCAATTCATTTCAAACGTACCGCAACAATTATGTGCCTTATTTATTTGCCATGTAAGTTCATAAAAATCAATAGAATTGGGCTAGATTTCTACGGTTTTTGACTCAAATGTGTGAATAGCCCAGTGTATTTAATGTGATATTTGGTCCGACCCTTTTAAAAAAGCTCTGTATTCAGAGAAATTAATGTAAAATGAATTGGCAAAAACCACAATACTATTGTAAACCACTGTCAAAAACCACAATACGTTAATTGTAAACCACTGTCAAGTAGCTATTGTTATTTTGTGGTCAATAAGCTGCGGCGACAAGGCTGCGGAAAACTATAGTCCAACGTTTGTGCCGTATAATTGCAACGGTTGACCAGAAGAGGAGCCATGTTGGCAAGATGTGGAAGTACTGGGTGCGCACCGGTAAATGAATTCAAGTCAGTGGCCATGTTAACTGGTGCCGGTGATGACCGAACATGGTAACAGCTTGGCAATGCCACCAACATATTTGAGCTTTGGGTTGAGCCACTGGGAACTTAGTAAGGGCCTACTACTGTACCGAAAAGAACTGCAAAGTTTAAAAATGATGTGAAATCACTTATAGCCATGGCAACGGTGCCAATGAAAATGCCAATTATACCAGATGTACTTGAACCTCAGTACCCAAGAAAAACGAAAGTGGCCTTGTTGCTGCTCCGAGAAGCAGGATGCGTCTGTAAATACATATCAGATCACCAACATAGAGGGAGTCGCTGATAATTCCAACGATGTATCCCCAGATGTATAAAAATTCCCGCAACCCAAAATCCCCGTGGGAGCAGAATTCCCAAAACTAAAAATCCCCATAGCTGCAGAATCCCCACAACTAAAAATTACCACAGATGCAGACTCCACTCAACCCAAAATACTCGGGATGTAGAAAACCCACAACCCAAAAGCCCCACAGGTGTTTGCTAGTTACTAGTCAGTGCAAACGAATTCGCGTTTTTGAGCAATAATTCAAATCTGCCATACTCGATAAACATTAAAATTATGAAAAAAAATTTTACAACATTGTGGCTATCATTTTAGATATCTTTTAGTGTGGAGTCCTGGCTACTATTTAGAGCATTTTTTTAAAAATCAGCAGACCTTAAAACCTATCAGTGGCACCAAACTTACACACATTAGTACGATTTTGAATTTTCTATTGTATGGCGACCATTTTAAAAACAAAATGTCTGCTGCCATGTTAGTTTTTGGACAGTTTCGGGTGGCACCCCTTCGTAAAAGTTTATCATGGGTGTGGACATGAAGTACACCAGAGATAGTGTTATCCGCTCAAAGTGCAGTTTTTCTTTGCATACCCGTACTACTGTATTAGGACGAAGCCGTGTGCAGTCTAGTCCCTGGGTCGAGGTTCGTGGCTTCCAATGATTATTGGGTCTTATGGAGAGCATCGTTTGTACATTGGTGGAAGCTAGACTGCATGTACCTTATTTGCAGAACGATATGAGGGTTTGGCGTTGTTGTGGTTAGCCAGGTGGTCGTCTTCTCGGCGGGGTCTTGGGAAGACCTAGGTTTGTAGTGTGATGTGAAGCACGGTGGCGGTTAACAAATCTTGACTTGAGCAGGTTGCCACTGTGGTGATTTCTGCGGATGCCTCCGACATTGAGAACGAGGAGGGGCGGCAGCTGCGTATGCGCACACGGTCGCTGGTTGCCAATGGAAGCTGCCCTTCGCATCAATGCCCATGTGTTATGAGCAATGATTATGCGGTGGAATCCTTTAGTGATGCCTTGCTGGGTCAGTTGGTACAGATTTTGTTGAATAGTCTGGTGGCTGTTGCCTATGTATCAAGTCGAGGTGATTCCACTTGCAGGAACTCGTGCAGTTGGTCTTGCGGTTGTTGGCAGCGGCGATTGAGTCATGTTGTTGATGCTAGGTTCATCCCGGGGAACTGAATTCCGTGGCGGAGCGTAATTTCTGGGTGTTCCGGGATGAGATTGACTTCATATGTGCCATCACGTTTTCCAGGAAATTTGTGGCCGGTTTTGCATGCAGGACGAGTTTGTTTTCGAGGCTACGGCACAACTGCCACAGTTTGGAGCGTGACGTGTTGTCCGGGGGCGGATTTCATCGATGCCTTCAACGTGTCTTGATCGGATTTTTACAGGGTTTGTACGCGGCCTCTAATTCCTTGAAAAGTCTTAAATTTCAAAACCAAAAATTCAAGGCTTGAACAGCCTTGAAAATTCACATTTTTTTTGTAAGAGCCTTGAAATGGCCTTGAATTTTGTTATTGTACTATGTTTGATGAAACACAGTCAATTTATGCTTAAATTCATAGACAAAAAAAAAATACTTCGTCAGCCTAATGCTTATCTTCTGTTAACGACACGACGTGCCTTCATTCGTAATCACGTATAAGTGCGGTATTGTCAAAGCAACTTGTCCCATGATGGGGCAAAATAAATAATTTTTAGATGGATGTTTATTCAATTATAGAGTATAGGCCAGCCAAAAAATTGAATTTATTTTAAGGTAATTTTTAACAATTTTGTTGGCAAAACAGCCTTGAAAAGGCCTTGAAAATGGTTTCGTCTCTGGTGTACGAACCCTATTTTTACCCCTACTTACTCCCGCCGTGTCCCTTGATTATTGAGAGATGCCTTCGTAAGTTGGTGTTGAGTAAGGAGTCTTAGGACAGGGCTCGTTACTCCGCCGGACTGGATGGGCGCCTTCTGATTCATTTTGCTGTCAGGGTAGGGCAAATCTGGCCCCTTTCCTTTGCCAAGCTACAATGATCTATTATGGGATTCATACAGGGGTGTGGTAGCCTGGGAAGCCGACGGAGGAGAAATGGACATTTTATCAGGGTAAGGTAGTTACCCGCAGGTGAATTGGAAGTTTTCCAAGTGGAGAATGACAAATCTGTGTTACATGGGATTCCCTTCCCCCTTTTTTTTGGGGGGGGGGGGGGGTCACCAACAACCTCCAAAGAAGTGGTTAACCATAGGGAAAGTAGAGGTGAGAGTAGTGGATATGGCAACATTTTGCATACATTACCATATGAATTAGGTAACATGATGCGGCTTACAAAGTGCCGTAAGTAAGAGGGAAGATCCAATTTTTGTGACACAGATTCGTGGTTCTGCACTTGGAGATCTACTGTTCTCCTGTGGTGCGGGAGGTAGAGTTTCCATTTTAATGGCGGACTGCATAATGATCTTCAAGCTTTACTTACATTTCAAAGAATAAATACCTCAAAAATAAAACGTCTGGTTGCCGAGTTTTCAACCCATTTGGTAACCTAACAGTTTTATTTCCAGGCATTATTCCTTGTCTTCACGAGAGGTTGATTACTGATTAGGTTACTTCATAATAGGTCATCTAGAGATTAGGCAGCTTTTGTTCTTACTCATGTGCTTGTTTTTGCCTACAGGTGCATGAAATGTTTCCAAACATGGATTTGGAAGTGGTCAGGTCGATTATGGATGCCAATCGTGGAAATAAAGATGTGACCATCAATTCTTTGCTTCAAATGAGTGCCGACAGCTAAACCGCACCCTTCCCCAAGATTATATATTGTCTGTTAGTTGGTGCCATTGATGTAAGTATCTGTGAATATGTATTTACCTTGCGATGCCAACTTCCATGAGGATCAAAGAGCTTGTTTTCGACGCTGATTAAGGTTTTTTTTTTATTATTTATATAAGCCATGTCTAGTTGCACAAACCTATTTGTTATTTTACGAAAGCTGCTTTCGTGTTATAAACCTTTTACACTAATGTTTGTTAGCTTAAAAGGAAGAGCGTTTATTGATCAAATCATCGTCAAGTTATAACGTTTTTTTAAAGCTGGCAGGCTCATGTTTTGCTTTGGTTTCACTAAAATTGTAGTCATTGCATATGCATAAACCAAAAAAAACTTCGATTCAACAGTGTGTTGTTCATCCTTCAGTTGAAGTCTGTTTTGGTCCATGTGTATGTATACTAACTGCCATTCAAGTAAGAAAGTTTGCTGCAGTTTTGGTGCGACTGATGTTTTGTTTTAAAATACAAAATGATTTTATCCGACTGTAAAGTCACTGCTGAAATCAAGTACACAGGCCAAGAAACTATTTTTAATTGCTTAATCAGTACATCTTACAGTATTCCAGTTGCATTCTGACTTGTGGTGTCGTTAAAAATGCTATTTAATTTTGTAAATAATGTTACATTTCAAATTGTGTGTGTTATAATTGTTTGTAGTTGGTTTTAATCCGTAATAAATTGTTAAATGAGATTGACTTGAAGATGTTACAGTATATGTGCCAAGAGTTTGGCAGGGGTGTTTATTAAATAGGATAACCTTTTCCGATGCCCTAGGGTCTATGAAAATAATGTGGGTATAGGGGAAAATTGTCACCGTCCGTGAAAGATGCACCAGTAACGTTTTCATGATACTCTTCAGCTAAGTAGCTACCTTGTCCGCCTTTGCCTGGTGGAATGATGTCACTACTTTCAAAGGCCGACCCTTTCTAGCCAAACACCCAAACAGTAAGAAAGCGGAGCCCGCTCCATTGTGTCGATAGTGGTAGTGGCAACGGCCTTAGTTATTAAAAGCGGAATTATTTAAATTTGGAAGATGTAATGCTGCTAGGTCAATTCGAATATATAATGTTGAATTACAGTACTATTGTTCACAATAGATACTGTTCTATTTTTTTGTATCGAATTGCTAGAACAATCCCAAGGTTGTGTAACAGCCCAACTAACTCCACTACATTTATTTACCTACACGAATCGTATTAAGTGTACAAAGTCTTTTATGTTTTTGTCGGACGAACGTCTAACTGGAAAATCATGTAAACGGAATATCGTCTAATTGTGGTTGCTGATGTTATATGTATAGCCGCAGCGAGCGAGGCAGGGACATTAGACGATTTTCCATTATATGAATTTCCTGTTATACTCGACGACTTTCCATTATACTCGGCAAATACATGTAGTGCATGCAGTAAGTGTTTGTCGGGCTGTTCCGCCATCTTGGACATTTTTCTGTTCTTGCGTTCACAAAGTGTTTTGAGAATTCTAAGTAGTTAATAGAATAAAAGTTGTCGGCCGATACTTTACGTTGTGGTCATAATTCCATGTTGATTAACTGTACAGTCTACAAAATTTAGTTGACCCTGCCACTGTTGTGCCCTCTTCTTCTCGGATTCATGTCGTTAAGTATTAACACCAACCACATGTAAACACAGATAATTCACAAGTCGTCTTTAGTTAAAAGTCACAAGCTACAATACATACTTTATTTTTAAAACAAACATACACTACAATAGATACACTGTAAATATATACACACTTAAAACTACAAACAATACTTCAAAAATAATGACTAGAAATTTGAAGGGGTTTGTTAATAAAAACAAATGCTATAGTACAACAGCAAGTGAATATCCACATGAAACGTAGCAGCCGCTAACACTTTCTTGCAATGGCTGGCTCTGTTTATTTCATTTTAATTCAGTCTGTTCACTTAATACACGGCTATACAAAGCCATACGCCTCAGGGTATTGCAGTTATTTGTTCTGTCACTGTCGACGTGGACGTCGCCGTACTTGTCACATTATCGTCTGTGCTCACGGAGCCTGATATGTCTTCCTTGCTTCCATGGGATCGAGTTGTAGTTTCTGTGCTAGACAGTGATTTTGTTTCCGTCGTCACGTCAAATAGGTGGTTGCCACACTCAGAATTATAACTACAGCAAATGTGGCCGTCCTGTAAAGAAAAGCGTAAAAATTATATTAAGCTGACTTGCTTCCTACATTTATGATGATAATTAGTATTGAGTGCGTACGCACCAGGTAGATAGGTGAACAAAGTATGTATGCAATGATAGTCTGTAAATTTCGGAACAAAATTTAGGACTATTATAAATTTGGTTATGTGGACAAAGGATGATGCTAATGACAGTGGTACTGATTTACACATGCTTTGTGCATTACAGATTTGCTGGCGAAAAGTAATGAAAATATCCGTGTCGTGTGAGAATATGTTAAAATGTTAAATTCGTGTTTTGTAAGAATTGTACAGGGTGTCCATAAACTATTGTCCCTATAACAAAACCCAATATAAAATTAACAGTGAACCCAGTCGTAATGCAGGTTCGTCCCGTCGAAAGAACAACTCCAATTTTACTATTAACTAAAATTTAACAATAATACACTTCCGCATGCGCGTGCAATTGTTGTGCACAAAGTAGCCTATCAAGCTCTTGCTCAATTTCCCGTCTGGGGCATTATGGAACCGATAGCCTCAGTGATTCTTAGACGCAGCTCCCTTAGGTTTAGTTTCTAATTTTTGTACGAGTGTATGTAAAGAACCAAATGTTCGACACCAAGGTGACTGACATAACTGCAAGCCAGAACTGCAGAGGCCATCAGTTCTATAACTGCAAATGATTGACAATGCTTAGCGGGAAATTGGATATCGGCTAGACACGATATTTAGTGTTTTATGTAGCGGAACTGTACTGTTATTTAATAATTGTTGTTCTTTTGGGGAGATGAAAATATAGACTGGTTTTCGTTATTAAGTTTAGTGACGTGCGATGCAAAGCATCCTGTACTGGTGTTTGTAACCACCATAACTTTTGAATCCATTGTCCAGTCTTTATTTGAAATTTTCTACATGCATTCTATGATCAATTCGTTGACATCAGTTCCTAATTTAATAAAGGATTTCAGAAATTTTGACTCTTAGTATCTTGAAAAAGTAAGTGCAGGAATTACATTTGAATGCCATCTAAAATTTAATTTAGCCTGCCAACACGAACAAATCATTCTAATCATAAGCGCTTGAGCCGGTGGGGCCGTGGCACCAGTACGTTTGCAGTTCAGTCTATTTGGCCCCACCACTTCTTCCAGTATAAATCTTACTATAATAGTTTTAATTCTAGTCTCACTTGTTTGTATTATTTTGTCTAGTGAATGGCCTTTAAATATACTTGCTGTTAGTTTACGTTTCAGTGATTTCACGCAATTTTAGTTATTTAAGTAGCGAAGTGAAGTGCTTGCATGTCTTGACGTAGGCTCATGATGCCTAACCATTGAGCTGTTTGTTATTAAAAACCTTACCTGACGTGACTTTCTGAATGCACGAAGGCGCACCTGAAGGTGATGTAAGCAGCTACGTGTCACGTATTTATAAGAATATGTCTATACAAGCAAGTGCGAACTTAGTTATTCATCCAAGTATGAGGGTGGTTGTTTGGTAGTACTAGTGATTAAGATTAACTTTCTAGTGCATGAATTAACCAGATAGCTTTTTTAAAGTAACATATTTACTTTGTGTCAGTCGTGAAATTTGACCTTGCATTCTCTTGGTCTGGAAACGACTATGGGTCGTACTTGCATGCTTTGTACAACCTGGGATCCTTCACAAAGCTCGCGCTGTGTCTTGGACTCTCGTTTTTTGACCGAGAAGTGGTCCGATGCCGCTTGGATGGGTTTTGCGGTAGAGGTTTAATGAAATAACGAAACGTTTATTATAGTTTTTACTTCAGATTACCACGACCGTGATGACTAGACCAGCCATGACACAGCAGCTTCCCGAACAAAAAAAAACTAGTCTCGGACTTAGCACCGCTCAACATCTGCATACTGTATTATACAGACAATTTTTTTTTTGTTAAATGTTTAGAAAAATCATCCTTGGATACTGGTTACTGGGCAATGTGGTTATCCTAACTACATTACCAAACTTCATAAAAAAAATATCGGGAGGAGGGGAAAGTTAGGAACGTGACCCCATAACGTTTTATGGCTTGAGGCACCTCTGATTCTAAATCTGACTCTTATTTGAAATACTAATGCACAGTATGCATATAACAATGGTTATGATAATTATTCAGGAAAATAATCATAAATTAATTACAATTAAAATGCAGATACAACGACATGGATAAGAAACCATGTGGTTTTTTTTACTTGAAAATATCACAGACATTTTATTAAAGAGTTGTCACGTAAATTTCAAATAAAAACATAACCCAAACATTGTATTGCTAATTTTCGACAAACCGAAGTCCATAGGGATGTAAAATGTGTCGTACAATGTCATTCGTCTTCATCAGTCACTTCAGATGTTGGAATTCGAAAGGTTTACATCGGATTGGATGCCAGGCAAGTTTGAATTCTGTTCTGCCCACCATTATATTTAATCTATAATAACGTGATAAGATGTAGGGCCAGTCGATATAGACATGTATACGAGTGTGTGTGTTCATTGCATTGTATGAATTTAACCAATGGACTGCATTGTTTTCATCATTTAGTACGAATTGTGTACAAACTATTTTATTGTTTCACTTGCAAACGTTCTGTTTAGAAAGTACTGTTTGAAGTATAAGTCACTTGTTATTATCATTTGAGTTAAGAAATAGTGGTTAATACATTAGTTAAAAGTCAAGTCATGCTTAGAAAGCTTTACCTTCCAGAATTTGTTCAGTAGGTTTGTAGCACAAACACTAATCTTTAACGGCATTTGTTACTCATCATTCTTTGTTCACCCCATCATCTGGCATTCAAAACAAGAGGCACTAACGTAACTAAAGTCAAACACCCATCATGCACCACCACCAAAAACTAGAAAGCCTTTCCGCAATTACCCATGACAATCACTCATCGCGCTATTGCTCATCCAACGGCCACACTTCCCGTCCTGTAACAACACAAAATCCCAACCCTGTTATTTCACATAGAATCCCATGTTAATGCAATGCAAAGGCTTTTAATGACATTAGTACTTATTACAAAAATCAAACAAAAAGTGGTGCAAGGAAGGACAATGTGCGCAAATGTGTTAATATCATTTTGTCGTTACGACACCAGCAAACATGCAGGAATAAATGCTAATAACTGCATACACTATGTAATACTGCTATTAGTTGTTACGGTTAAAGAATAAAATAAGTCGTGCAACGTTAGGTAATAACATACGCCAAGAGCAGCATGAAATTAATTCCTATAGGGGTTCAAAATAATTCGTGCATTTTTCTAATTAGTGAAAAATTGTTATCTTGAATAATGTGTTTTTTTGTTTTGGTGATGGGCACTAGGATAAAATGCTTTTCACTTGTACGGGAATAATTTTCTGCCGTTAAAACTTTTTCTTGTGAAATCGTGTCTGGCGAATGTATTCTTCCATCAAGTGTGGCCCAAAAAACAACTACTGAAGTATAAAGCAGCACTTGGAAGAATTGCAGTAATGTTTAAAACCTCGAGAGCGAGTCTACCGTGGTTTCTCTAAATTGGCTAATACACATGTTGACGCCAACCAAAAGTTTGTACGAATACACTCATATTTTCACGAGGCAAAATTTCGGTGAATTCACAAAAGTTTTTCCAAAGCTACCACCTCCAAACGTACAAACTACAACACAGTCCAACCAACCACAAACACATGTTTAGCAGCAATGAGAGAAGTTCATATACATCTCATTACTGCTAAACATGTCTTTGCAGTTGGTGGACAGCTACGTTTGATGAAGGTGTCAGTTTTTTAAAAACTTGTGAAATCACCGAAAGTTTGCCTTTTGTAAGAATAAGGGTGTATTCTTATGAAATTTTCTTTTAGTTAGCGTCAACACGTGTGTTATTCGTATTGTAGAAATGTATTTTATCTTAGTCTAACAAGTAAAATCACTGCTATTGTACAAACAACAACAAATTAGTGTGTGGAGCACTAAGAATCCATAAAAAATATATTTCTTGTTGGTGTTTTTTGGTGTGTGAACCCACAAAAAACTTCTAAAATACAGTTGGAATTTGCATTTATACATATTTACGTATGTATAACGAAATCGTGCAAGGTCAATAAATTAATTGATGGCGATAATTTCTTGCCAACTTTGCCATAGCTTAAGAGGAAAACTGATTGTTTATTAAGTTTTTAATGCGAACTATGGATCCTTCAAGATAAGATTGATTTTATTAATCTTTGTTCGTATAAACGGCAAAATTTTGAAACTTTAAAGCTCTCCTGCAATGTGATTTTGAGGATTCTTTGCTTCGTCAAATTGATTAAGTCTCAGATGTTGGCTTCTTGTTCGTTACTATGAAAGCTAAGACTACGGCAATTATAAAGATGAAAACTAAAGGAAATCTTTGTAAAAAAAAAAAAAAAAAAAAAAAAACTTGAAAAACTTTAAAGACTAGAAAAAAATATGTATAATACATGTATTTGTGTGTGCATTTTGTGGGACATAATTTTTAGAACTGAAATAACGATTTTAGCATTTAATCCTGAAACCCTATTCACTACTCTAGAAAACAAAGCTCCCCACCGTACTCAAACCCCAGACCTTCAACATGCACAATAACTAACAGCTGCGCTACCATGATGGCTTCATTACTTCATGATCTAGCCTAGCCAAGATGCTGTTAACGTTAAAGGCGGGTTGCTGCCAAATGAAAGTTTGTAGCATGTAGCTCCGTCTTATGCTATCTAGCACTTGCTCGTATCTAGCAAAGGAACGCACAAAGAAATATCTTTTAGCACAACAAACAAGCCATGTGATTCCTTAAATTACTGAATGAAAATTTGGTACGTTCTCATACACCTGGAAGGTAGTTAATAGTTATACACGTTAACGATATTATGGCCACTAGCTAGTGTCTCGGTAGAATATATATAATCTACCATGGCACCATCTAGTGGTAGTAATAATGTTAATCTTTACGGAAAGCTCCAAGGTGCACAAGGACGTACCAAATTTTTTACTCAATAATTAACGGATACACGTTTATTGCGTTAATATAAATGTCTTTGTGCAGTCCTTTGTAGCTGCAAACAAGCGGTAGACAAAACTCGATGGTGCTAGGTCCTGCAGACTTTCATTTGGTGGTAACCTTTTAAGTAGGTGAATGGAAGATCAACAAGAGCAAGCTTCAGCATTAGAAAGAAGATGCACTATACCACAATACGATGAAAACAAAAGTCCACCTGAATTTTGGGTGAATAAAACGTTCACCAACCTCAGAAGAACACTTCAACGAAAAACTACCAACCACATATCCAAGCTGTTGTGGTATATATAGTGTATCTTCTTTCTAATGTCTTTTGGAACCACAGTAGTCGCCGCCGCTTGCTGGTTTTTGCAGTCAAGTTTCTTCACCTCTTTGTTTATGTTAGTGACTACCATGTAACCAACAAGATAGTCCAGCAGAAGCGTGCCCTAATGGCATTTGAACAAGTGCCAGAAGAAACTGGTGGTTCGAGTCCCAGTCGGTTCAGATAACTTTGTTGACTGTTTTCTTGCAATTGTGCAGCTGTATTGTGAGCCAGTATTGCAGCTTAAGTTTACATCTTATGCCACAGAGCAGTTAACAACGTAATGTCTTTGTGTATTCAGGGTGCAGTCCGTTACGTTCATGCTGTAACGTCTTTTCGTAAACAGTATCTTAAAAAAAAGTGGGGGGAGGGGGGTTTTGTATTATTCTGTGATACTTATGTGCAAGATTTTTTTGCCTATCTAATTTAAATGAAGATCCCAATGACAATGGCCCTTTCCCTTCCCTACCACAAAAATAAAGGAATACCTTGCACTGACACGTAGTGCAGGGGTCGTGGAGAGCATTCCAGAACTTGCGGCTGCCATACGTCTGGCCCGAGTAGGTACAGCCCCGTTCTTCACTCGATGTCGTCTCGAGAGTAGCAACAGCTTCCGTGGCGCAAGGGTCATCCTCGCAACGCGGGCAGCAGTCGCCTTCACTTGAGATAGGATTGTCACAGTTAGGAGGAGGACATTCCATCTCCCAACAGTCCACCTCCCCATACTGGAAAAAAATAGTAAAACGTGTTATTGGAAAAAAAATGGGTTATTTTTTGCTGTAATACTAATGGGGCTACAAAATAGGACCTAGTTTTTTTTTTTTTTTTTACAAAAAATTACAATTAATCTCCCTCTTAAATGTAGCGATTCAAGTGCATTATGCATATGCTGTGTGCAGTGCTATATCATTGGTAGGGCGAGGGGTAATCGTCCAACTGGAAAATCACATAATTGGATTGAACGTATGCCGTGTAAGGAAATTCGTCTAACACGAAATTTGCATAATGGAAAATCGTCTACCAGAAAATTCGTATAATGGAAAATCATCTAACAGGAAATTCATATAATGGAAAATCGTCTAATGTCCCTGCCTCGCTCGTGCTGCCGCTATACATATAACATCAGAGACCGCAGGAATATTATTGTCCAGTTAGACGTTTATCCATTATACGATATTCCGTTTAGATGACTTTCCATTATACGATATTTCGTTTAGATGAATTTCCATTATACGGTATTCCGTTAAGATGATTTTCCAGATTTTTTATTTAGGCAGATATTAGACAATTATCCCATTAGACGATTTTCCAGTTAGACTTTCGTCCGATGCCCCTCATTGATAAGAGAAGATTTATCGTGTTAGTGTTGGCAGTAGAGACAATGGAACACATCAATGGAGGGTTCGGCACAAATGAAGGTGTTCTAATGTTTGTATTACAAATGAACATTCAAGAATTAATCACGATGACTAACTTGGGAAATGCATAACTACCGTTAAATTGTTTTGGTGGTTCTGCCCCATTTTCTGTGTTGTAGTGTATATTAGGTATATGACAAATTCGTTTTCATGTAATGATATAATTTAGAACTACATCAGTGTTGCAGCAGAATTCTGCTCATGCCCAAAATTTTACCGCATAAGTTCAAACTTAAAATTTTACGTTTAGAACTGGCGGCACACTATATATATGATCTGTGAACTAAATATTCTGCCGCTAATGTGCAAATACAGAACGGTTTTACAGACCTAAACTCACCCAAACAATCTATCCACTCAAGATACAAATAATATTTAAAAAATGTTACTTACGAGGCACTCGCACGTCTGACATTGGTACTGCCACCGGTCACCATTTTGCATAATGGTTGACAGTTCTTGGTGGCTGCAACTTGATGTTCTGTCACACTGTGGACAACACGTAACATCCACTGTAGAATTGGAGCAATTGCAAGAAGGCTCCATACACTCAATCACACCATTCTAGCAAGACAAAAACAAAATATCATGTAACTTACCAAAAACTTATTAACCTAGGTAAATGATAGGGACATTTGAAGATTTTCTAAAGTTCACAAAAGTTGAATATTTCAAAGTTTGAATACTAATTTTAATTACCATACTTAAAATTCTTTTTTTAATCACGTTAGATAGCATGTAAATCGAGTAACACACAACTAATACATGACATTTTAAAGTGGCACTATCATCGACTGAAAGTATGCAGAATCTAGCGCTATCTAGCACTTGCTTACATCAAGCGAAGGAATGCCCAATGTTATTCCTTTGAACAACACATACAAGCACGAACCTCCTTAACTATTGAGAAAATAATTTGGTACGACCTCGTGCCTGGGAGCAAGCAGTAAAAGTTAACAATATCACTGCCTCTAGATGGCGCCATGGTATTTTCGTACGATTTTAAATCGGTGTTAGTGCCACTTTAAGAATTCAAATAATACCAACGTTCGTGTCATATCGTAAACATTTTGTTAATCCTATAAAATATCGCTAAGAATTGTATCTGCGAAGACGGACCATTTATAGACACGCATTTAAATGTAACTTTGCAAACATTGCTTTTGTATTTCAACAAAAAGAAAAAGCCAGTGTTCCAATTACCCTAAAAAATTCATTGTGTATGAATAGAAATGATAGTTCCGAGGGAATGGCAGTGATTTCAATTCAAATTTTTTAACAACTTTAGAGTCCGGCCACTGAAAGAATGACTCGGCGTTCGTCGAATATCGCCCATGTTTGCCAGTACGATAGGTGCACCTTGCCGACAGCGAGTTCAATCGAGCCCAGACATGGCGCCGGCGTCGAATTCGGCTTCGTTAGGGAAGCGCGGCAAAACAGTTAAGTTCGGGATATAGTTTAAAACGTCGTAAAGTATTTCGAATCTAGGGTGAGTGAATGTGGAGAGTTTAGAACAAACACACAAGCCAGAAAGTGTGAAATGGCTGCTACTGTGTCGTGAGGTTTTCCTATACGGCTCCTGCAAGGTGCGTAGTCCTATAAGCTTTTCCGGGCAAGTTATGTACAGACGCCGGGAAAAAACGGCCGCGTCTATCACCCATTTTGCAGCCCAGTTTTTTGGACACGTCAATAACAAGACGTATTATTGTACATATACAATGAAAACGATGCGCTGATGCTTTGTTTCGTGCTAGGATTCAAAACGTTTGTCAACAGAACAAATCCATGAAAGAAGATTAGTGCAACACCAAAGGCTAAGGGCGCGTTTACGCAACGGCTCTCCTTTGCATTCTCGCAGCTAGAAATCACCTGAAATTCCAACATGGCGGCGGTTTGAGCTATGTCGACTCGCAATGAAAACACTGAATAATCCGAGTTCGGAAGCGGCTGTGAAAATTTCGTCAGGAGGAATTCTTTATCTTATTGTCACGGATTATAAAACTTAAAGCATTTACTCAAACGACGTCTGATTTAGCTAATCCAGGTAGCGTTGTTACCATGGCAACGACAACTTTGCCATTGTGATTAAATTCTAGCTGCGAGAATGCAAAGGCGAGTCGTTGCGTAAACCCGGCCTTAACGTCTGGATACGGAAATCTTACGAAATGATCGGGAGTGGACAAAAGACGATGTTGATTTGCAACTACACTTTGTACCGGTTACGTGTGTAAATAAATGAGCTGTCGCATTGAAATGCATGCTTATCTGACAACTAACACTCAATGTTTTACTTTGACCACGCTTTTTTTCTCTTTAATCCAGGATTTACACACGCTTCGAGGTCACACGTGTGAATTTATTGTAAACTATTTTCGCATCACCAAACAATCGAAATCACGAGACTGCTATCGATTTAACAGTTACCATAAGTGATAGTGTTTTTTTTTAGACACGTTGGGCTAAAGTCGTATTTATTCTTAATTCGTCTTATGTTACTTAATTTTTTTGAATTAAATAAATTATTAAATAAATTAAAAGTATTTACAGTAATTCAATATTTCACAATTATTTTGTTTGTTTGGCTTTTGGGCAGTTGAATTTGGATGGCTTGCCTGCGTTACTTGTTGTTGCCTAGCAACCACAAGGGGAGGATGATCGATGCGTGAAGAGCGACGTTGAAGTACAAACCTTGTTTTTAAATCGGTTTTACTGTAAAAATACTTCTACTGGAGCCAACATTTTATCACTTCACTATGTTATGAGAGGAACCATAAATTATCTTTCTTCATTGCTGAAATTACCTTATGTGTAACAACGTCTCGAAACGAGACCGTGTCACAACATTCCCATTGAATTCAAAGCACGGGCGAGCTCGATTCGATCATATCCGCAGCTGTCTCGCACAACAGGAACTCCCTGGACCAAGCTCGTAATATAGCGCTGCCACACCATACGAAATATACTGTGCCTTGGTAATGGCTAATGAATGGCCAACAGTGCACCTTGCACGCACCTCAAACAGACGAGCGAGGCCACGACTTAAACAATCGATGATATCAAGTCATTCTCTTAGTGGCCCGATTATAACGTATGACAGTCCAAAACGAGGATGTAACAGTAACATTAATTCCCTTTCCATTTTCAAGTCGGTTTAATTTGCATAGATGGTTTTAAAGTAATCCTTCAAGCATTTGTTAATGACTTCAGATAACCCAACCTCATAATCCATTAATCCGTTAAACCGATAATCCATTACCGACCTAGTTGTGGAATGCAGTATTCAAATGTATGTAATGAATTCCAAAATAACAAAAATGTATTTAAATACTGGATGAAATGAGTTACTGTAAATTTTTGGCATAGGTTGACTTTTTAACGTTGTTAATGGTTGGAGAAGAAATGACCTAGTTATTAAATACTTACTGTACATGTGCATAGGGAACAAGCATTTTCAGCTGGCGCCCAAGAGGAACCATTCTTACGTAACTGACGTTCATAAGTACAATCTGAAAAGAAAAATATTTAATCACTTACGGAAATTTCATCTTTTATCACTCACACTTACTTTGAAATCAGAAATGTTCAAGTTGTGCCTTACCTGAGGAACAATTGGAGCTACTTTGACAATGACATTCATAGCTTCCGTCGGTATTTGTACATTGGGCCAACGGATGGCAAGTTTGAATGCCAAGTGCACATTCATCCACATCTGATTAAAAAATAAATGAAAAGTACTGCCATAAACTTGAATTCAGAACCTCTCATAGAAAGGTTGAACTTTCGTGAGTGCATTGCATCCACCCATAATGTGTGTGTGCAAAGTGCCTTGTGAATTGTGAGTGAATCAATAAAATGTTAATTTTGCCTTTTAACGATTGTAAAATATTCTTTTAGTGGGAAAGAGGAGAAGAAAAAAACAACAAATTGAAACATTTGGCCTAAACGTACTAAGTTTAGAAAGATAATGGATTTGAATCAACGTCGGAGGAGGAAAGAATCAAGGATGGAACTTGTGCTTAACCCAGAAAGTTTTTAGCCATCTGTGAAAGAACGCGACCAGTTTTTGAGTCGTTAAGAAATGTTAAATCCCAAGTTAAAAACTACTCCGACTAGATGAACGAAAGGTTGAGAAAAATTGTACTTTTCTACGGAATTACCTTGGCAAAGGAGGCCTAAGCTGTTGTCTTGCGTTACACTATGGTAACCGGAATGGCATTCGCATTGATACCAACCAGGCATGTTGATGCACTTTGAGTTTGGATGGCATTGGTGTATTCCCAAACTGCATTCATCTACATCTGAATATCCAAAGAAAACGAGTGGTTATTCCCTTTCTACCGTTTTCAAGCATCGTTAACAAAAAGATGATGTTATATATAGCGTACTTACCAATATCACAGCTGGGACCAATATACCCTCTTCTACAGGCACACGTTCCTGGAGCTACACAGCGCCCTCCATTCAGGCAGGTTTGGTTGCAAGAAGCTGTAAATTTTAATTTATTAGAATGTTAAAAAAAAATTCCTCAAAACCCGAAATACTAATTTTCTTTGAACAAGAAATGCCTAGAGTTGGCTCGTAGCTAGTTGCATTTCAAGATAGGAACCAATAAATGGTTCTAATGTTACATGAATGGTAGAAAATATATCTTGTGATACTGATAAATTATTGCCAGAGGATAGAGGGTATTCCCATTATTGTGTCAACATAAAATGTAACTGGATTCATAACGTGTGTGTGCAAACTGTGTGTCAATATAATAAAACAAACGTATTCGTCTATGGAGGCAATAGATAACTTTGGTTTGATTGTCTGTTACCCTTTGGACTAATGTCAGACTGCACGAGCAATAAATCCGACAACCAAATTTAATGCTCTAGTCATTCGCTTACATGTCATTGACATTGTAATTGTGAAATTGTTTATCTTCAATACTAAGTTTTTAATGCAAAAAATGAGACAGTTACGACCAAATGGCAAAGGAAATAATTTTGGACCATGTTTATTGAACGTTTGTCTCGTATTGTGCATATAACGTTTTAGTCATGCTGAAACGAATGTTGATGAACAGAATGATTAGATTTGTAGTAAACAGTCCAAAATATACGACGTAGGTCTGTGACCTTCAACTTACAGAATAATCAATTCTTAAAGGAAAGATTTACGGTACTGCATTGATAGTTAACTAGTACTACTCAGTTTTTATTACTCACGTTCGCAATGAAACCCGTCGCCTTCATAGCCTGGGAGGCACTGGCAGCTGTAGGAGCCGTCTGTGTTGGTGCACAGTGCATTTTTGTGACACCGATGCTCCCCTGTGCTGCACTCGTCGTGATCTGCACAGTTTAATGCATCAACCCGGGTGTAGCCCGGTAGGCACTCACACGAGTACGCACCCAGCACATTTATGCACTGGGTATTGCTATGGCAGTAGTGACCGTGATGACCACCACGCTGTAAGCATTCATCAATGTCTGAAAAAGAAAAAGACTTTTATTAAACCTCAACAAGTTAAAGTGATTACACTACAGATAAACATTATTTTGATAGTCTTTTGACTAGGGCATCTCTTTTCTGTAGCACCCATTCACTCAAGAACAATGTAACACGACTGAATTGAAACATGTTAAATGCCTTATGCTGTTTTGATTGTCAGGTGTTCATTCTTTCATACACAGGGTGTATCAGACTAAGCCTACATTTTTTGTTCGTATACATTTACTGTAGTTGAAGTAGGATTAAATTCAGGTATATTTAAACATGTATGAAGATTATGAAGAAACTACTTCAAAGGTCACCAGACCCCTCTTTTCATATGAAGTCAGAAAATTCAAATGGAGATATATAATTTAAAGTATGAGGTAAAACCAAGCTACTTAAAAACGTTATGTGATTATATTCAACCAGTAAAGATGGGTTTTGTTTAATAGTTAAGAGCTTAATATCAAAAATGCCACGTGACTAGTTCGATAAGCTTTTGAACTGTAAACCCCCTCCCACCATCGTAGGAGATTCCCTAATATACGTAAAACAGTATAATTATATAAAATATAGATATGTAAATTTTCATACATATTTATTTATAAAAAAAAAGTCCGTAACGTTGACGCTCTTTACTGTAGAACACTGTATTAAATTTACCTCCAATAGAGTGAAAATTCTCCATATCACGCTGACTTCCACACTACAGATAGTTCCTTATCTAGCAAATTTAAGACTGCAGTTTGCAGTCTTCTTCAGGCTCTTCAAAGGTTAAGTCTTTCTTCTGTTTACATTCTTTGTTGTGAACACGATCACCATCCGAGTTTGAATTTGCTAGATAAGGAACTATCAGTAGTGTGGAAGTCAGCGTAATATGGAGGAGAATTTTAACTCTATTGGAGGTATATTTATTTATATATCTGTATGTGAACACCAGAAAATGGCATCAATGGGCACAGGCAATACGAAGTTGTCTTTAAGGAACACCAGAATATGTACTGCCACTAAAGAAATGAAACTGGCATAATAATTAAAACTGAACAGCACAATGGAGCTGGCACTTGTGATTCTTGCCAGTTCACAAGCCACCTTTGTGCTTTTTATTTGAAGGCTGTGGTAAAACTTAGATCAGTGTTACACATGAAAAAAATTCCTCCAAGAAATAAGAATACTTACAACCATTCACACCAAAAGAACAGTTATCTTAATCTTGTTTTGATAATTTGTTAAGAGGTAGGGACTACACAATACCATCAATGAGCACAAGCACGATCATTGAACAAGTTTAATTGGCATTAAGTTATTAATACCAAACTGAAGAGCTCACTGGAGGTTTTTGATTCTTGGCAATTCTTTGTTTGAAGGAATTAATTTAGGAATTAGTCCTGGACTAACACATTGAAAAAGAATATTCTACATGAAATACGAATACCTTAGACGACAACAAAGAGCTACGACTTGTAGCATGACCCACTATTTGCAAAAACTATAACAAACCCCCAAAAATACAAATAAGTGTGAACAATCATGGTCTTACTGTATTAATTGTTTTTTATGCAACACTTTTGAGTTTTGCAAAAACTGGGACTAATTTTTCCCCCCACCTTGTGTGTTTATGAGCCAAGACACAGAAACTGTGCTATAAGAAATAAGGTGTAGGGACTCCATACGGCCAGTTTTTGAGCCCCGACCATTTGACCTTCTGTGGAACTTAGCCATAAGACAAAACTCAAGGTAAACTAAGGCAATTGACGAATTACCATCCTTTTCAACAACTAAGGTTATTTCAGGACAGAGAGGGAAAATTTTGCTAGGAGAAACTCAAGGATGGTGAGATAAGACACAGATATGAATCCAGCTACGAGACAAGACGAGATGGAACAGTTATGGACCAAGATGCAAGAGACATGAATCAAGAAAAAAACAAGAAATTAAACGTAAGCGAAAAATGTTTCAGAAATAAGACTGACAAGAAATGCGAAGTCAAACAAGATATAAGAGATATTAGACAAGACCAAAAAATAACAAGAATTGAGGGAAGCAATGTAATATGAAATAACACAAGAGGAAGACGAGGGACGAGACAAGACAAAAGACATTAGAAGCTACAGTGGAAAACAATATGAGAATATACATGAAACAAGTGATAGGAGAAAACATGTAGCAAACTACAAAGATAAAAGGAAACGTACAGCACACGACGCAAGACAAGAAATAAAAGACATGAGGTGAAATATGAAATTCTGAACAAATGATAAGAGAATGTATCTATGCGAGACACAAGGTAACAATCACGAAAACAGTGAAGTTGTTTACTAATTTAAAATCTTAGGTTTAAACAATTTGTGAGAACTGATTTCTGGTCTGCTGTCAGGTTTTCGTAATTACACCAGTTTACGAACACATGGCTAGAAGAACGAGCTTTTCTAGTTTATGAACACAGAGGCTAGCAGAACGAGCTTTTTTAACGCAATGTCCTTGTAGTTTGCAATATTACTGTACAAAAAAAATGCACATTGCTGGTCTGTTGGCGATGTCAGACTCGGATGGTACACATATTTTTGTATGTTTGAGGTACAAATAATAAAGAAATTGCTTTACAAAGTATCGATTTTGAGGTCAACGTAATCCGAACTAGTATAAAAACAAAGAAAATTCCACACATTCAGTCTGCTATTGAGGAGCATAATATTGGGACGAATATGGGAAACAGATCTTTTGGTTGTGAAATTTTTTTTCCTTTATCTACAATGCTTTTATATTTACTTGGTAAACAAAAACTGGCTAAATTGGCCAGCTTATTAGATACTCAGAAAATTGACAATTTGTTTTTTTCCACACACCTAAATGCGATGAATGCTACTTACAGAAAAAAGCGTAAATCTTGCTGTAAAAAAAAGGTTGTGGGTGCTAGGTTGGACAATAAGTTTAACTTCAACAACCTCCAACAACACCAAGACAAAAGTGGTGGTACTGAAGAAAATATTTCACAACAGAATACAAATTTTTCCACTGCGATATTGGAACAATGGCTACATCACGAGATGAGGATATTGTCGTTCTCAGCTTATTTGTGATCAGTGAAGTTGGATTTTGTAACCCTGTTTGTACCATTGGTGTTACTGTAGCAGCAGTCAAGCTACCTCATCACAACATCAAACAAAATTGACCTAATGCAACATTTACAACAAAAAATTCGCAATCCAGGTGAGATTCGTGTATATACAGTTGTGATACTTCCAGTGTACAAAATAATTTTAAGGAAACACAGGAGACTTAAAGGGTAGTGCCCATCGTTGAATTTAAGAAACGCCGTCAGCATCAAAGGTGCCTGTTCACCACTTCGATAGCGTTGCCCATATTCTAACTACACCATCAACATTCCAGATTCTCCATCATCCAATAAGCTAATGTGAGTCATGTGATCTCGTGTTAGTTATGAAAACATATAAAGGAAAAAGCCACAATAGCACTTTTATTAAAAATCAAACATCTGGTTATTAAACCTTCATCGTCTCAACAAAATACATAAAATACAACACTAAAACGTGATCTTTCGTGGCTCACAAGAAAAGGATTCGGCCACTTTATCAAAAGAAACAGTAAATCATTAAAAAATCACAGCTTCAACGTCGTACACAATTCATGGACAAGTGGGCCCCCCCCCCCCCCGTGAAAAAATCAGCTGAAAGGTCATGACGGTTCACATACCGACGGTGCATTGGCAATCACTGCTTATGATTTTGAAGCAAGATCCACCATTCCAGCACCTAAACACAATCAAAAGGGTCCCCAAAGTCTTACACACATTCATACTTCAAATAAAACAATATATTGTACAATTTAAACACCACCAAAAGCAACAACAAGCGTCGCAGGCCCGCCCACCAGACCATAGAGTTAGATATATTATATTGTTACACCAGAGAGGGAACATTCGCTTCAAAGCCTGTCCGTGCGTAATCACCGCCGCCAGGAGCCAGGTCGGCGCCACCGTCGATTTGAGAACGAATTCGTTCAGACTAGAGGTGTGCGCCCCCAACAGCCAAATCAAACCCAACTTAGGCCGCCGCTGGCAGATTCGAATTCTGTCATCGCATTTACGTGTTAGTTAGTGTCTAAGACTTACTAAAACATGAAGTATAAATTTATTTATACTTTCGAAATAACTGAACTACTTGGAACTTGAAACAAAATTTGGCAAATTGGAAACATTATGCTTCATTGTGATGTGCTTCATTGCTTTACATGCTAAAAATGAAATAAAATAAGTTGGATTATTTCATTTTCCAACAGCAAATGTGAAGTGGAACAGTAGAGCAAAGGGAGGGAGCGAGGTGGTAAGGGGCAGCCCCCCCCCCCCCTAAAAAAAGTAACAAAACGAGCCGAATGGGAATAAAAATCACCTAAAACGGTTATTTGCTATTTTCTTCAAAACTTTGATGAGGCCATCGCCGGGGAAGGGGGGGTGTCATCAAGTTTTTGGACCCTGTCAAAGGGAGATGGTAAATTTTTCAGATGCAATCAAGTGGCGGAGGTGGGGGCGTCAAAAACAGACTGACCAACTGGAAGAAAGAGTCATTTTTGGACCTCAAAAATGGCATTTTCAGGCTTTCAGCAGTCGAAATTTCTAAAAACGCTTCACCCCACCATCATCTCAGTATTTACAAGGTTTTGAAGCTATTAGTACCATTACTGCAAGTATAGTTTTTACAAAGAACTTAGAAAAGCCTTGGCACCCGGTTTCTTGGCTTCTTCGGTCTTTCAGGTGCTAACTATGTTACGGATGTGGACCCTCAACCACAAAGTGTGTTCATCATACTTATTGTATGAATCTCGACAAGCGATGGGTGTAAGGAACATTTTATAGAACATGTTTAATCCAACATTCTTTTCGTTAAAAACGGTGTGGCTACAGCACTAATG